>JAHWFP010084457.1:0-10435 GCA_023313725.1 Lithobius niger
TTAAAAGTAAACATCTTTAAACCAAATTTGGAATCTAGCCTTGACTGGCGATAGCCAGTGTTAGTAAGGGTCGACCTAGGATCGCTGTGTTAAACTCTCAACTTTGAGAGCTTATATCTCCGTTAAAAGTAAACATCTTTACACCAAATTTGGAATCTAGCCTTGACTAGTCATAGCCTGTCTACAGTCCAAAAACTGTGAAATTCGGTCGAGCCAAACCCGAGATACAGAGAGGGGCCAAATAGACAACTTCTTGTTCTGCTTCTTCTTGATGATGATGATGTTGTTGTTCTGGGGATACTTTCGTCTGTCCTCTCTGCAGGGCAAACCATTTGTCCTATAACGCTGGTTCTTAGCTCATTTTACAGGTATTGCTCTGTAGATGTGCCCTTTCCATAAGGTATTTTCTAATTGGTCCAGTTGTTCAGGGGTTATGGAGCTCTAAACGACCAGATTGATTGTTTTACATTGTTTTAAACATTGTTATTATGCAACAATGCCAATTAGCAAAAGCCAGCTGCAAGACGTAGACTGTAGATTTAAAAAATTGTTTTTATTATTAACACTGGTGATAGCCAGTGTTAGTAAGGGTCAACCTAGGGTTTCTGTGTTAAACTATCAACTTTGACCGTCAACTGAACTGTTTTACAGTTTAGCTGCAATTCTAAAAGTAACACGAATTAATAAACAAAATCGGAACGTTAAATGTTTAGAGTAAGGGTCTAAAAGTCAAAACCTAGAAGGAACACGGACAAGCTTTGACAGTCAGGGTCTAGGTGTACAATTTTGTCAGTAGAGGCTGGTAAGCATTAGACCCTTACTACCTGGTGGTCAGCAATAAATATATTTTGGCAAAAAACTGTAAATCCTCCTATAAAGGCCCATGTAATGATCCAGTTGTAGTATGGTATACGTTTCCTGCTTTGCGTTATGTTGAAAAATATTTTTCGATTTAGTAACAAGACAGCATATTCGCAGCAGGGAGCATTAATTTGGTTATCCTCTGCCATAAATCTACGAAATATAATAAAAAAATCTAAAGCAGCAAAAGATAAAATGCCGAATCGTCACAAGAAAATTGTGCTCTTAAATTTCCATGACAGTATTGTAAGAACAAAGAAAACCTGCTACAACCGTTCAGACACACGGTCTATCCAATAGAGTAGAACTAAGCTAACCACCGGGTAGTAAGGGTCTAATGCTTACCAGCCTCTTACAAAATTTTATACCTAGACCCTTACTGTCAAAGCTTGTCCGTGTTCCTTCTAGGTTTTGACTTTTAGACCCTTACTCTAAACATTTAACGTTCCGTTTTTGTTTATTAATAAAGAAACCTTGAAACACTTGACTGTGTTATAAAGTATACAAGCCAGGCTAAAGCAGCCAGTAATTTCGTTTGTCTAAAGTAGCGTTGTAATTTCAGAATGCTGATGGCAAAAATTGCGATAACAGTTCAATGTTATTCATTGTAAATCTATTGTAAATCATTGTAATGTATTTAACTTTACATACTTTTGTTGCCCTAAGTGGCAACTCATCCTAACTTAACGGGAAAGGACAGAACAAGTGTTGATTGCGAGAACGAGTATTCTTTAATGACTCTATACAAGTATTTATTGCGTTGTCTCATTTACACATGGTCATATGATCAATACCCAATTGCAGGGCCGTAGCCAGACCACCGCCACACACAGCATGTGCGGTGGGTAAAATTGTAGCGCGATAGACATTGTTGTAACATTAAAGTTATTTTTCATTTACATCTTGGCGGTTTCTAATGAGAAGCGGTATTTGATGCCTTACGATTTTGTTAAAGTAACGATTGTTTGAAGAACGTATTGTTCTGTTTAGAGCTGCGTCGGGCCGGTTTGAACAGTGATGTCTCTCTGGTCTTCGATGCAGCCTCCTTCCCGTTGTTCGCGGCTCAACCCGCATTCCAGGGACTGTGTCTATTGGCACTGTGTTGTACACTGGCTTTGGGTGGTTAGTTTGTAAGTAGCTTTAGTTTAGGTTAGAATGATTGTATTGCTTGAAGGCATTATTGACTCATTCAATTCAATTCAATTCGTCAGGCAGATGACCAGGAGCTGTTAATGCTCGCTAAAACCCTTTGAACCCTTTTTGGGGCAGAAATCCGTTAGGGTTAGCGCTTCCGAATTAATCTAATCTGATTTTTAACATATCTACTTTACGATCGTCTTTGGTTCTGCCTTTAAATTGACTCAATAAGAAAGGTATTTTCCTTTCTTATTAGACGGTGGTAGCATTTTCGGAAAGTTAAGTTGCAGCAGTGTCTTACAACTGTAGCGCCAGCTTAGGAAAAAGAAAGCAACCGCTTTCCATCAGTGGCAATGGTGGGATGCCTATCTTAGCAGTTTTGTCTGCAGTGTTAGCAGTATCCCTTAAGCCTCCCCCCTTACAGCATATAAAATATTCAGTAAAACATGAGCTCTTCTACGACTTTTCTGGGTGCTAACCAGTAAAGTGGGAGCGACTGACTACAGCAGAACTGGTGAATTCTACCCGATTTTTTTTAGATTCTTTTCTTCCAGAAAATAAAGTAAATTTTTTTTGTTCAAAAATTCCCCCTCTTCATTGGTTTTTTTTTTTAAGTAAGAGTCCCATCTTTATTGGGATCCCAGGTCCTGGATGCGCTGTGGTAAGGCTAAGCCCAGGCTACAGCTCTGGCCATTTGGTTAACAACATAGTGTGAATACATAGTGCACAGTAGGTAAGTGAATCAGATGCACACATAAGTACAGTACCAGGCTTTACCTATCCATCAGTTGTGTGCACGAAAGGTGCTCCAAAACTACATACCCTCCAATTCGTTGATATTTTCACGAAGTGGCGAAAGAGAAATTTCAGTGTTTAGAGGAAATGATCAATTAAACTTACCGTCATTTGTAAATCACCTCTAGACAAAAGTGTAATACGTAGTATTTGGATTGTTGCATGCACATAATCTCTAATCTATCCTGAAAAGTAGTCAGCCTAATGAATTGCAAAAATCATTCTATGGGGTGGTGGTGATCCTATTCGTCACTTTGTAAAAAAAAAATAAAAAACTGGCCAACCATTAGCATTCGCCATACGTTCGCCAGTTCGTGAAAATTACTGAAATAATTGAAATTCATATTCGTCAACAGGAACCAATGATTTACTTTATAACAAATTATGTATTATTAATACAGGGTTGCTAAATGCTACCGTAAGTTTAAATGCAAGTACATTGGCATTAAAGGAATCTAGTGTTGCAACTGGACATAAAATGGCCTATGATCTGGGTGTTTTACAACTGGAGTTATACCCTCAGTATATTTTGCAGTGGAAAGTTTGGGTCGTGTTGATGCAGAATACGCCTTTAACGGACCATCCATAGGGAGCTGAAAAGGAGTTGAAGTGTCATTCTTGCGGCCTTGTACCTGTCCTTCAGTTAAAGTTGTTGTCGAAAATGAGTTGTCTAAGTGGGAGGTCTTGACAAAAATTGTATCGTTGTGTTCTTTCTCTACCCTGATCTCCATGAATTTGGTCCAGTCCACATTATTTCCCCATCGGTTTCCCTGACACGCAGGACGCATAACTCTTTGGAATATCCTTTCCAATCTAAGATATCTTCTGGAATGACTTCGTGTAATAAGAAGTTTTCTTTCCTGGCCATACATATTATGGGATATAGTTGTGATGGAACAAACACTTCTCCCGCTCGCCCTACAGCATGATTGATCAAACTGTGCATGGAGACGCCCTCGTTTTGACCATGATTTGTTTCGAAGAAGTGCAACGTGATCCATTTTAGAAATGTGGCACTAAGAACAAAGTTCAAAAACATCGAGCGTACAATAGAGTTTTTGTTCTGGTCGCTGCATCCGTCGGAAAAAATGGCAACTTCATTGATTCCTTGCTCGTTTTTCTCTTTAGGAAAAGTATGTAAATTTGATGTAATCTCGTTTGATCCACGACCTGCTAGTCCTTCGTGCCATAAGAAACAATGCCCCGTTTGGCTACTGAGTTCGTAAACAATAAAGTTGCAGCATGAAAACTTACGCTTATAAAACAGATCGCCACGTCTGCTTATGGGTAAAAATAGGACTTGTTTCAGGTAAAAATTTGCTAGTACAAACTTAGTATCCTTCTTTGATCATTCCTTTAACATACCGTAAATTGCCTATTAAACGCCCAGGTGCGGCTAAAATTAATTAGATGAAAAAGTAGAAGGGGCGTTAATAAAGCTATTATTTAACGTATTTTTTGGGGTTGCCGTTTAGGCCTAAATCCATTGTGGAAAAGTTGATTATTCACGTGCGTGATCTGGATTCAATCTAGCATTAACACAATGGCTTTATTCTCATTTATTCACAAATTTAGTGTACGGGCTCGTCCTCCCGGACCACTGCACTGTGACTGAGGTTGGCGCTAATGACCAAGTTGTCGACGTGCCATTAAGCCTCAATCCCCCCCCCCCCTCGTCCTCCTTCCAATATCTAACCTAATTCAAAGTTAAAATTAATTTTTAACCATCAAAAACAGACATGCGATTCACAACCGGAAAACGCCAAGCAGAGTAATATCATAACGGACGCGGTGGACTGGATGTTTCAAGCGCTTACACAGTCTGGACGCGTCCACTACTGAGGCTCCACGGGTCCAGATCTACGCGTCCAATTCTGCCGGAACTTCCGTCTTGGATGACCATATATCACCCTATGGTGATAAATGTCAACACACACGTTTCCCAGTGGTGAATCACGTTGTCTATTTTGAAGGTTGGTGATGGTTAAAAAGTAGTTTAAACTTTGAATTATGTTAGATATTGGAAGGAGGATGATCTAATAAACTAAATTTGAGAATAAATGAGAAAAGGTATATCGATTTCACTAGACTGAAAGCTTTGTCATTTTCACGACTGACTAAAAAAAAAACGATTGGAGGGGGAGGGCGCATTAATAAAGCTACTACACGATTTCTAACTTTAAGGAATTTTTTTTTTTGGGGGGGGGGTGGGCGTTAGCAAAGCCAGGGCGTTCATTAGGTGATTTACGGTATTTTTAATACTTCTTACTTTTTCCTTTTCTCGACTATATTTGTCGTAACGTTCATGAAGTTCACTCTGATCTACAGCAGACCTACCTTCATTTCTGGCTGCATTACATAAACCGCATTTGCCCTTTTTCGGTGTTTGGAACTTCAACTTTTGTTCCATGAACACTGAGTAGTGTAGAGAGCAAGAGACATGTTCATTTGGATATTCCAGTTTATAAAGTTCGTACATCTTGCTGAGCGTTAGCTTTGGTGAAAGATATTGTTGTGTACTGCTTTTCCGGCAATAGTGTGACTCCATACGTGGAAATCGATCACTATGCTGTTTAACAGTGTTTCCTAGCACTCCATCCTGCTTTTGCAAGGATTCGTGACAGCCTCTTTGGCCTTCTGACTACATAGCTCCAGTTGGCTCAACCTTTTCTAGCATAATCCTTACCTGTCTTTCCGTAATTCCACCGGTATTAAGAAACATTAACTAGCAAACATGCTGGTTCCCTCTGATTCAATCCAGGTAGGAAGTAGGTAAGAGTTCTGCCTTTACGACTGTTACCACTTTGCTTGCTATGCTTTAGTGGAGCAGAGCTAACATGACGTGCAATCCACTCCGTCTGATCACGAAGACTTCCAGATGCATAGAAAGAATGTAGAATATCTAACCATCTTCCTTCATCTAATTAAGAACATTTCAAGCCTCTGTCAGAGTAGCTATTGGAATCGCAGCGAGGTTTAAGTGTCTTTCGGGCAGCCATGGCCTTCCCACTCTTTTCACTGACGTATGCTAAGCCAACATTCCGTTTCTATTTACTCTCTTTACGGATTATTTCTTTCGCTGATCTTTGTCTCTTAACCTGGGGAGGGGGGGGGGGGGGGAATTGAGGCTCAATGGCGCGTCGACAACTTGGTCATTAGCAAAGTCATCATCATCATGCTTTTCTTTTGGCAACCCATCCACAACAAAATCTTCAAGATCTTGAAATGTTTGTGAAATCACTGCTGGAGCTTTAAAATTTTTATCATATTATTATTTAATGTACTGGACGAAGTATGCTGCATTGCTGCATTCATTCAGTAAACCTTAGCTGCACTTTTTTTCCTGCCCTTTTGTTCCCCCATTAGGGAGTGCTAAGTACGACATTATTAAAGTATCAAAGGTAACCTCTCCCCCCCCCCCCAAGGCCCTCAAAAAATGTGTTCAGTTGCCCATTTTCATCAAATGCCCCTCCCCTTTTGAAAGTCTCGTTACGCCCCTAACATGGATGTGCTAAATAGTCAGAGAGCTTAGCTGGTCAGTTTCCCACCCTTATTATTCAGTGTATGGAATAGGGCATGGCGTTTATCTGTTTCTAAAACCTGGTGTGTGTTAGGCCTAATTCATAGTCTCTCAAAGCTACCAAATTCCTATATTACAACATTGCCTATAGTTGTTAGTAGTGACTCTTGAATGATGTATTTCCTTACATTTAAGTAATAGTACCTGCAAACTTGTGAAGTAATGCCAGTTAGTGTTCCTTTCGCGCATAAAAAACACGTACTACGTGAGTGATTCAGAGACTCCCCAACCTCTCAGAATATGTAAGTAGTGTAAATATTTAGGATGCCAGAATGGGAGTGATGTCACAGGTGACCATACCAGGCCAACTGGCCGAGCCCCAAAATGGCATCAGTTTCGGTTTCGGACCTGTATAGATACGTTACATCACGGTATAGTTCATTTCCAAGCCACTGTGTCGTTTACACAATATCCCATGGCTTTCCCTCCTAATTTCATTTGTACACCCGTCCAAAAGAATACGAGGTAAGTGTAACTTGAAGATCTTGCCCACAGCCTTGGGGAGAATGAAATAGTCAGTAATGGAACATAATAAAGTATGTGGACAACGAAAGAAGACCAACTACAAACTCATGTATCAATGTTTATTCAAGCAAAACAATTCCAAGGTCGTATAAAGAACATATGTATTTACAAATAATGACACATTCTTAACTATTTACAAAAAGCGTTCAATGTATGTACAGAATAATAATAATAGTATGATAACGTTCTAATAACATTGGCTAAATCATATTTACAACTGGCACGTTCATGGAAACTTAATCTATATTTACAAATGCATTCAATGTATACATATACAGAAATAAACACTAAGATAATAATGATAGTACGGTAACGTCCTAACACCATCAGGTAAAACATGGCGTTTTGTATCAAAGCATGAGACCAACCTTTTTTTGCAAGACAGTAAAAAGTACGTGCTTGAAACTTCTAATTGATGTTTGTTCATAACAAAAGGTTTCGTGTTGACGTAAACAAAACAAATAATCATCATACGTCACATCTTTTAATACATTCTTCTGTATGCCTTTGCCAACCCTTTTTACGGACCCACCACATTCAAATGAATACATTTTCGATCTTAGTCCAACAAATTCTGAAATAGGCGTTCCACCTGTCTCGTCAGTAAAAGCACCTAGTTTTTTCTTGTTAAGCTCACTGTACAAAATATTGATCTTTAGGGCAAGAGTGAGAGTCAACATTTCGAAAGGGAGAAAGACAATAGGGATAAACCTATCTCGTATTCATGGAACTAGTCAGTCGATTAAAATCCTTGATATAGCAGTAGTGCTGCTCCTGAACCAAGAGTAGCTTTACCTCAGGGCACTTCTCCCGTTTACTGAGATGAAGGGGAAAGATAGTTTTGTCTTCATATCCGTATAAGTAAATGACCACGTTCTTCATTTGTGCTTCAAATTTGTCTCTTTCGTGTGCAGGGGGGGAACTGATACCCGTTAAGTTGAGTGTGTGTTCGTTCCTCGTATAGTGTTCTATTCTGCTAGGATTATGAGGAGCTGGATAGAGCCCTGCCAAGACGGGATTTATAAAGCATTTGTTATCGAAGCACTTGACGTTAACCAAGGCCTTCTTATTCGTTAAATAATCATCCAATAAAACTGTACCACACACGCCAGAGAGAGGAATGTATTTGCCTACGTGAATGTCACATCGCTCAATTTTTGACACCATCCAACCAGAACCGTATTGGTAGAAAATGTCCAGCTGAAGAAGATTTTAGTGATGGTGTGTAATGGAGCCTGGTACTTACGTGCCTCTCGGGAAGTGAGACAACTATACCAACTATCACAATAAAATTTATTTACCTAATACCTGTTAACCTGTTTTGTCACTGGCCACAGACTCGTTAAGACTCACGTCCTAATAATTCAATATGGTAGGTTATTTTAGCACTGTTTTAAGTTTTCCCGAACAATCGGACCGAATAAATTACACTTCACAATAACACTTCAAAAAAAAATAAGCAAACGATTAAATTCCAGTTAATTTATTAACAAATTATGATTTTGTCAATACAATCCGAATTACTAAATTTTATCCAAATTCGCACAAAATTCAAAGTATTATTTTATTCCCTAACAAGAAAATCTAAATTTATGAATTTTCTACTAAATAACCTTAAGCAACTTCTAAGACAATTTACAGCAAAGTCAACAACAAAAGAGAAAAAAAAATCGCCCAGAAATTTAGCAAGCAAAGATTTAAACCCAAAATTTAGCTTCCTTTATCAGATTGCACGCAAACCAAAACTCAGATTCCTCCACTGACCTGTTTTTCCTTTGGCGAAGCTGCAGATCCTGCCTTCTCGGCCCGGGAGCCAACACACTTGAGTGTCGAAGCCTAACACTCGCGACTATTTCTTCGAGGCCTAAAGTATTCGCCCAATAAAAAATAAACTTCTTCACTGATGTTGTAGAAGAGTTCAAAACTCCAAGAGTTCAATTGCGAGTTTTGTCAAAGTTATATGATTTGTCAGGTTATATGAGATTACATAATTAAGTCTAAATTTAATTGAGTAATTAACTGCTCACTATCACTATAACTATTTATTATGTCAGAGTGGGGGGGGGGGGCACTCAAGGTGACACCATACCACCATCTACTCCCTGAGCTGCCTTCGGGTGGGCTTCTCTGCAGCGCATCATGGCTTTCCCCATGCTTGCTTGAAAGCAGCCCTTTTGTTTTCCTGCATGACACGTGCTAGCTGTTCTGCACTTTTAACTTGGCAACATGCATTTTTCAATTTCTTGATTTTACAATTTTACGAGAGGGGAGGGGGGAGCACCTTGGTGTTCCCGCCTATCCTCAAGGCAAAAGCTTACACTTGCATAATAGGGAATTTTTTCCTTGGAAAAAATAACCAGATCCATTCATTTTCAATTCACTGCAACATTTTAACTCTATCTGAACGGATTAGGCATCACCCAAGTATTGAAACAATGGCACACTGCCCCCTTGAGGACAGCAGCACATTAATATCTTCACCTGAGATTTATCCTACCATTGTCCTCGGACAATACAATTTAGAATAACAATTCACTACATCACCTTTACACCATTTTCTCTTCCTTGCTTCCTTTAGGGCTCAGATACAGCCATTTCACCTTTTACAGAGCCTGGGCAGAACGTAGATCGTCTTTCAGTCTGGTGTTGTGACCAAAACTCGTGTAATCAGATATTGACCGGCCTAACCCTTTCGCGAATTTCCTTTATAATACTAATCCTTCACTTGGAGTCTGTTGTGTTCATTTATTTTCTTAGGCTTAAGTAACTTGACTCTTTCTCCCTAAGCAAATGCTACAATAACAACAACTCACAAGGCAAGCAGACTTTCCGCGCACTGCCTTCGACTTCGAGGAACGGTAGAGGGAGTCGCATTTTCCTCTTTCAGGCAACCTTTACCTGCCTCTGACCCTTTGTATACACTCTGAAGGTGCAACACTTCGGCTAGGGAACGGTGTGGATGGGCACCGGAACTCCCATCTTTTCAGGTCTTTTACCTGCCCTGGACCTTTATTTTCTTACACTAGCTTTCAACGATATTTCCTTTGAGAATATCAATATCCGTAACTTTCAGCAAGATTTTTCATCTTTCATTCCTTCGGCTAAAGTTTGAGAAAAGCCCTTCGATCTTCTTATTTTTTAAGCGCTGTTATGTAATTATAAGCAGGTGAATTCCTCCACTCTCTGCCATCGACTCGGGATCGGTAAGAATGGCGTCGTTTCTCCTTTCTTTTGCAGACCTCCTGTCCGCCCCTTGACCTTAGGTCTTATTTTCTTCATTTTTCTTGAGTCACAATCGGTCGTTTATTTGAGTCACAGTCGGGTTGTCTTATTTAGGTACTACCATATCTAGTTCTTCCCTTGTGAAAGGCCGGATGACATGTACAGTCTCTCCATGCTGCCTCCAATCTGGGATATCACTAGGCTTTTCATCTGTCCTTCCCTGGCTTTGATAAGCAGCCAATATCGGTCCACTGCCTGGTTTCCAAAGATTTGTTCGCAATCGCATTCGGGGTTTGTGAGACGCAAGTTTATCTG
>JAHWFP010084457.1:15435-35276 GCA_023313725.1 Lithobius niger
AACACCAGACCCAGGAAACGTGCCTGTGGGACAACAGGAATTTGTGCCTGCCCCAAGTACAGGCAAGGATCCGGGTGCAGTGTTCGTTGGCGGCAAAAGTGGATGCACACAGTCTTGTCCGGAGAAAACCGGAAACCATTACTTACCGCCCAGGTCTGGACTTTGTTAATTGCCAGCTGTAGCTGCCGCTCGCAGGTCTGCATGCGAGCTGCCCGAAAGCGCAGGCCGAAGTCATCGACAAACAATGACTGGGGAACAGCAGCTTGCTGAGCAATGGGGTTGATCCCTATAGCAAACAAGACGACACTAAGAACACCTCCTTGAGGCACACCATTCTCCAAGACAAACGGGCGGGAAAGAGTCGCCCCGACACGAACGCGAAAAGAACGGCCTGAGAGGTAAGCAGAAAGCAACAGTGGCATCTGTCCCCTCAAGCCATAGTTATAGAGATTACGGAGAATCCCATAACGCCACGTCGTATCATACGCCTTCTCCAAGTCAAAGAAAACCTGAACCAGATGATGACGCAGGCGAAAAGCCTCCCTCACATCAGATTCAAGGGCAACTAGATGATCGATAGTTGACCGAAACCGTCGAAAGCCACACTGGGACACAGAAAAGAATCCCCGTGATTCCAACACCCACACCAACCGCTCACTGACCATCCGTTCCATAAGTTTACGGACACAGCTAGTCAGAGCGATTGGGCGATAACTGGAAGGAGAAGTAGGGTCTTTGCCCAGTTTTACAATCGGGATGACCACTGCTGTCTTCCACGCTGCTGGAATAGAGCCCTCTGCCCACACACGGTTGAACATCCCCAGCAAGAATTGCTGGGAGGCAAGAGGCAGATGTTTCAACAGTTGATAGAGGGGGGGGGGGGGATTGAGGCTTAATGGCGCGACGACAACTTGGTCAATAGCGCCAACCTCAGTCACAGTGCAGTGGTCCGGGTTGCCACTGCACCACACATTACAGAGATGTTATTCAAACCCCTAATCTAAATCTTGTCATACATCTGTACCTCCTGGAGTCATGCGACTTGGACAAAGCTGAAACAAATTCCTGCCAGGTAAACGGTAAATTGTACTCCTCTAGCCCATCGGAGCGAAAGTCAAGAAAGCGAGCCTCTTCTCTACGCTTAATCCCGAGGAAACCAGGATCATAATGGTCATCACTCGAGACCCGCGCAAATGCAGACGCAAGACAATTTGGCGATATCTGGCACAGAAGAGATCACGGTATTCGCCACCTTCAGCTGTGAAACCGGGGAAGGTACGCTCCTCCCCGAAATCTGGCGCACCTTCCGCCACACCTGCTGAGAAGGCGTGGAGCGCGTGATCGACGAAACATAAGCTGCCAACGAAGCACGTCTAGCCTCACGGATGACATACCTGGCACGGGCACGACAGCGCTTAAACGCTACAAAGTTGCCAGTAGTCGGGCTGATCGTGAATGCACGCAACGCTCGCCGGCGGGCCTGAATGGCCTGCCCACAAGCAGGCGTCCACCACGGAACAGGAACCCGCCGCGGCTGTGTGGACGTACACGGGATAGTAGCATGAGCAGCAGCAAGGACCACATCAGTGAAATGAGTGGAAAGTTCATCCACATCAGAAAAGTCCTCAACCGCACGCTGAAACACAGCAGCCTCAGCAAAGGCTGACCATTCAGCACGCTTAAGCGCCCACCGGGCTGGCCTGGAAGCCACAGAACCCCCTTGTGTTGCCGAAGCCTTCACCTGCCTGGGAACAGTTAGAGCATCAGGAACAGGAACAGTAACAGGAGCAGAAGCATAAGCATGTGGAGGCTGGGCAGAAGTTGACGGCATGGCAGCAACCGGGTCTGAAGGACCCAAAAGACCCCGCAAAGATGGATGTTGCTGGGTCAACAAAGTAACAAGCATGCCCACCGTCCTCGTCAAAGACCTGAGCTCAGCGCGCAAATCCGCCAAATCAGAAGACTCACTAACTGGGCCAGGCAATGACGCACTGCACAGTGATGCACAGTGTCCAACATCTGGAGAGTCGAGTCACTAGCTGAACCATAGACCATGCACGCATAATCAAGTTTGCTGCGGACAAGGGCTCGGTAGAGGCGCAACATGTCTGGGTTGAAATGGAAAACTATTGAGCTCGAAGAAATGTACGTCTTTTCCCCTTATTTTTATCACGGGAATTACAAAATTGCCAAACATTTCCATGTATTGGTCGACTTCCCTGACAGCAGCTGGACCGAAAGGATTTTGTGCACAAGTAATGAGCAGAAACCGTTTGTTATCATTACTGAAATAGTGCGAAAAAATCGCTCCACTTACACGACTTGAGCCATACCTCAGTCTTTTATGTGAAAATTGCAAGATGTTTATTCATCCTGGGAAAAATGTGGCAGTTGACGAAGCTTTACTGTTGTGGAAAGGTCGGGTTAATTTTCGTGTCGACATCAAAACGAAACGATCAAGGTTTGACATCATACTATATTGTGCGTGTTTTAGGGGATACACTTGGAACTTTCAAGTTGCTATTGGGAAAGACAGGTATCACCTACCTCATTTACCTAATTCTGCTACGCTAAGTGTGTCGGATAGCATTCTTATTCATCTCGTCAACCATTTGTTTGACCAAGGACGGCAAATCATTGTTGAAAACTGGTATGTGTCTGTATGATAGGCTAAATTTTTGTAGTCACATGGTACACTAATTACAAGAACAGTCAGAAAAAATAGGTGTCCCTGTAAAACTAGTGGAACAAAATCTTGAAAAATACCAAGAGTGTTTTGTTCGTACAGGTGATGTTTTGATTGTGAGATGGCAAGATAAAAAATATGTGTATGTTGGTACAACAAAACAAACTGCAGGTTTTGTGGAAAAATCATGGTATGTGGTTCACAAAGCCCAAGCAGATTGAGGAATACAGTCTACTGTGATCAGGATTTAGAACCCTATGCTCCATGGCGCAAAACACTCATCCAGTGTAAAAAATTGGAATACACGTGACTGCCAGAATGCTACGAAATGGGAAAGTACTTAATGAACATGCTAATGAAAAAACTGCACCATTTCTTAACTTCATGCTGTTGGCTTGTGAGGCCTTCTGCAGAAGTACAGCGTAGGCTACGCTTTATTGGAAAATATGAAAGTTTTGATTGTTTGCATTTCTAACTGAACCCTCATTCTGATTTGTAATAAGAATGTGGGAGACTTCACACTAGGAAGTGTGAGTAGTTTGGAGTTAGGAATACACCGAATACAAAATATACAACCGAATACTCAACTTGCCGAATACCGAATATTCAGCACCAAACAAATTACATATTCGGGCGAATACCCAATTATTCGGTTCTGTGCCGAATAATGGCCGAATGGGCCGAATACTTGACCGAATACCTGTAATTTAAACATATTTGATCATTTTTTCCTTCTTTTAGAAATGTCAGAAGACAATTCTTCACAAACCAAAATGTAAATGCTTAGCTAAACGTTCTTACATTCACACAATTACATAAATTTATACTAAAAAATATTCGGCCGAATACCAACAAATCTTGACACTATTCGGCCGAATACCGAATATCACTATTCGGCCAAATACCGAATATCACTATTCGGCCAAATACCGAATATCACTATTCGGCCAAATACCGAATATCACTATTCGGCCAAATACTGAATATCACTATTCGGCCAAATACTGAATATCACTATTCGCCCAAAATCAGTATTCGGCCGAATACTGAATACTTGAATTTTTTGCCGAATAGGCCGAATACCGAATAATTACCGAATATTCGGTGCATTCCTATTTGGAGTCAAAGAGGTAGTAGGTTCACTGTATGTATTATTGGTTGCAATCAAGTATTTTCTCAACCCTCAGCTAACCCATTGCCGCTTAGATACGAACGTGCACCTTCAGCGTATAACAGCGAAAAACTAAGTCCCAGCGCGAGCTTTGTGAGGGGGCCCCGGAAACCCCGAGCAAAGCGGGCAATCACAGCCCAGTGGTCAGCGTCGTCGGCTCCAAACCAAGAGAATGTCGTTTCGAATCTGAGAACCGACCCAAGTACCATATGGACTCTAAAAAAAGGGTCTGAAAGCTTTCTCCGTGCGTGGGAGAGGGGGGGGGAGATTGAGGCTTAATGGCGCGTCGACAACTTGGTCATTAGCGCCAACCTCAGTCCGTGCGTGGGAGAAGCCCAGTGCTTCTATACGGCGAACTCTACAGGGCGGGAATTTTGTGAAAAGAAGCAGAGCTGCACATCACTTCGTCAAAGCCCTGCAGAGTGAGTGATAGGGCTGAAAATTAAAAACTTAAGTCCAAGTCTTCTTCTCGTTCTTCTTAGTTGTCTTTCAGTGTACAATTTTTTATTACCGCAGTTCTAACGCTTCAAAAAAATCTGACGATTCTTTCTTTATTTACACATTTTGTGCGTTTATTTGGAGTCAGCTGAATGAAAAGTTTTTTCGCAGACAAAACAAAATTACGGTAACTTTCCGAGTTATCTGAAAGAAAGACTGTAGCTTATTTTTAGCATGTTTTAGGTGCTATGTGATCCTGCCATTTGAGGAGCATGATGATGATCCCATAGTCAATTCAGTTGCTTAAACCAGTTAGCCCAAATACCCAATATTGCAGTTTTCCATGTTTTCTAAAAAAATCTTATCTTTCGGCATTATATTTCTGAAACCAAACATTTAATGCGTACCTTATCTCCAAATTCTATTTATTCCGTTTAAACTGTTCAAGTGCCGATAATGGTTTCCTGCTTATGCATCGCGCTGGCTGCTGCTGGCTTATTTACGAATTTGGAAAGGCCCATGACACAATTATATGTGAGGACACGCGTTCCCGTTTTTATGATGCTTGTCAGGGGAAGGGGGGGGGGGATTGAGGCTTGTCAGGGGAAGGAAGTAAGAGGGAGGAACCTATATGAGCGTTAGGATATACGATCCTTTTCTTTTTAAACAACTTGTTTCTGGGAGTGACCAACAGAAAGAGTATTCGTAAAAAATAAAACTTGAGAGGGGGGAATCGTTTGTCACACAGCTATTCCAACGGCTATTCTTTTGTACCTAACTGCTTGTGTCAAAGTGAAAGGTGTTGGTCACACTCCTATCTGTTTTACGAGAATACTATAAGGTCGAGTGAATACAAGTGCAGCTGAACAAATGAACGGCTTGTTAGGCGGCTACACTGTTGACAACTTAGTTAGGAAGCATCCACTAACAGAACAGCATCTTGGCTCTATTTTACGTTACCGCAACGTTAGAAATAGAAAGCCGTTGGAAGCATAAAGTCTTGCGTCTAAAGAGTAATAAATTTGTCACCATTCTTCCACTCCCAACTTCCGCAATTTTGAATTTTGTAACGGACAATTTCAGGTGTTTTAAGCATCGTTTCTAGAGGGGAACCCTCACTCGAATTTGAGTTAGGATTAAGGTCACACCGGCTTTCACAGTAATTATCCTCGTGACATTGTTGTTGCCCAGCAAACCTCTACCATGCGATTGGGAAAAAACTGTAATGCGCTGCAAACCATATTACAAGAGGACTTCACTGAGTAACTTGTATATCTAGCCATTTTTCAACCTGTATCGTGAAATCCCAAATGCCTAGTTGTCGCCACGCACATCCCCATGGGAAAGAATTCTTCCGCCGCACTTGCAAGGTATCTTCGTTTTTTTTAAATAAGTAAAATTAAAAACTAAGCTTCGTTCACGATCGCTGTTTCAGAGAATGAAAAAATCACTTCGTTCACTAAACATTGTGTCGTTCATGTTTGCTGTATTAGTTTAGAGAATGTAGTTTTATTTCAAGATCAAAGTGTTTTCAGGCTGTTATCGAAATATTCTCTGAGTTCCACTGAAAGAAAAACATTATTTCGTTCACGTTTGCAACGTATCTAAGGAGTGTTCTAACTTCTTTTATTTGTAAATAAAATTAAAAAGCCTAAACTACGCTCGTGCTCATTGGTTTTTTTTTTGTTCAGAAAATAAAGTTTATTTCAAGTTCATTCAAGCTTAGTTTAAAATTATCTACATTGTTGAATTGTGTTCTAACTTGTTTTCACGAACGTATTATTCATTCAAGTTTACTGGGTTTTGGGGGGAGGGTTTAGAGAATGTAGTTTTAATTCAAGATTAAAGTTTCTTTCTACATTGATGAAGTTTAGTTAGTTTTTTCCCTTATTTCCCTTATTTTCCCTTATTTTTCCCTTAATTTTCCCTTATTTTTTATATTCTAAGATGAGAGTGATGATAGTGAAGAAGAAGATACAGATCTTCCACGCAGTATTGAAGACCTACCTTTGGAAGAATTAATGAGAGCGTACATATCGAGCGCTACACAATACAGAAATTATTTTTGTGCGTTGTAAAGAAAACAACAAACTCAAAGAAGTTTCACAAGCTAAAACATCGCACACACGATTTATACAGATTGATTCAGTATACAATAATCAGCAGATTATCAAAAAAGATTGCAAAAGGAAAAAAATAAAGAAAAGTTAGAAAGTGTTTGAACAATTTATCTCTAAACTGACAAAAAAATAGAAAATGACTAAACAAACTAGTAAACATTCAGCGTTTGTGTTACTGTGTAATAATCACAGGTGTGCTAGTAATTCCTGTTTGTTAATTTTGCTTTATTTATCTCGATTCAAGTTACGACTTTTTTAAGCTTGCTTTTTTTTTAATTACTATACATTTCATACGTAGGACTATAGTCTTAACGGCTTGCTTACATTCAACTTTTTTTTCGTTGAATGAAAAAAAAGGACCTAGCCTTTATTATTCTTCTACCCTAGAATTAAAAGAAAACTCACACTTTCTCTTTCATACACTTAGAAATTCTGCTTAAGGTTATATCCATATGTTAAACGTATGAGAACCTATTGAATATTATGGTTTTTTTTTCACAATGGTAAGCCGTGTAGAGATTTCCTTCATTATCACTCCTCTACTTTTTTTATTTGAAGAGAAGGAGCGTCGCCGGGCGGGGGGGGGGGGGGGCGAATCCCCCAACTCACCACCACATCTCTCTCGCAACGAGAAACCAATCTCAACCAATCACCTTTCTCCAGGCTTCACTTCCGGTTTTCCCTCAACCAATTAGATCATGGCATACTAAAACAGCTGTGACGTCACAGGGTATTTAATAGTATGGGGTCGGACAAGTTTTGCATAAATTAAGGATACAAAATGCCTTGTTTTCCTATGGGACTTTCAAATTAAGAATCGTTTGTATTACTACTGGAGTACTGGTGTTCACTGCACCTAAATTATGTTTGGAGCACCACAGTTGTCTTTAGTGCACTAGTTCTGTTTATATGGCACGGTGCCTGATGAACTCCAACTGATCAGTGAACTTGGTGAAGAAGAACAAAACTTTATTACTTCAAGAACAGATAATTCTGTTACAACTATATGCAAGTACCACGAGCCCAAGTTCATTGTAATATACAATCACTTGTTTGGTAAGTCTTGTTCAAACTCACTACATGTCCATAAAAAGTCATTATTACTACATGTCCATAAAAAGTCATTACTAAAGGACTAAAGGAAATTAAAATTCATTATTTATGAAAAGAGAAGAATAGCACAGTAAACCTCATATCAGAAAAAGCTTTATGTGTAACGTGCTACAAGACATTTTGTGATAAAAGATGGTCCATCTGAAATAAGGAAAACTGGTGATAAATCTGATGATAGTTTTGTACTTCCTTCTCAGTGTATAGAGGTATTAGATTCAGCCTGTTCAAGCTTAGGTATATCTCCCGTTTCTAAAATTAGAAAGCTTGCTTCTAAAAAGAGACCATCTGCGGTACAAACAAAACTGGGCAAAGTATCAGAAAGCTTCAAAAGAAAACTTGAAGCTTCACTTGAAAATGAAATAGAAATTCCTGACCAACCCTTAGCAAAATTTTCAAAGATGGAACTTGCTGAAGAATATGAAAGACTCGCACAAAAGCTAAAGGGAAAAGTTAAAACAGCACCCAAAGAGGAAAAGATAAAGATAACAAGCTTATTGCCAGTGAAACGGTCAAGAGTAGTGTACGGCATACTATTTCCTCAAGTTACGCGCAGTTACGTATGCATGGGGGGGGGGGGGAGGGGGGGGGGGGAGGAAGGGGTGGGCTGGGCGGGGTGTACGGGGCTTTCCTCGCAGGTGACACTATGACGTCAAAACCGACACGATGACGTCATTAACGGATAATAGGTGGGGCTTAGTGTAACAGTCCACCGATGACTTAAGAACGTGAACAGATAAATAAATGTAAGAATACGAATGATGGGTCTTCCACTGAACCCTCAAGCCCACTTAATAAAAGAAATGTGTTGCCCGTTGTATGAAATAAAGCAGTTAACTTCCTTTGCCAAGCAGTACAATCAAGACAACAAAATATACTACAAGGCCACTAAGTGAAGTGTACGAAGTGAAGCCGCACGAAAACAATAACTGTCAATAATCAATAATGCATGTGAAAAAGGGAGCATGTGACTAATAAATAAACTAAAGGATTGCAGAATGGAAACTACGTGCCCGCAAACCGTCTTACTGTTCTTCATCGTTCAAGCAAGAAGCAGAGTCTTTACCTTTGCTACGTGTTGTTATGGAACCCAAACTACCCAGAGTTAACATGATGAGTTTAATTCAAATTATTTTACATTTAATTAATATTTTTACTATTCAAATTTTAAAATTTTACACTTTTTTACTAATATGTTTAACCTATAGACTTACAAGGCTCATTTATGATTTTCTAGTATGCGCCCATCACAGACGTATTCAGCGTGATGGGAGAACACGCTAAAGCATTACTGGAGGAAGACGAGTACTAGGTTGACTGCTGCAGGATAAATGAAAATCATAAAAGATATGAAATTGCCTGTTAGCTTCCAAGTCCGTCTCCTTAAATATCCTGAGAAGTCTTACGCCCAAAGGAATGAGCCAGGAATAGATTTCGGCTTTAAGGAGATTCCTTACACTCCACGCCCACCGCTTCAAGTATTTCCCAACAAATACGAAGACGCCCTACCAGACTTGTCTTTTAAAAGAAATCATCATCGCTAGTGTTAATGGATTTACCAAAGAGCTGAAAGGTGACATTTTTCAGCTAAACTGCCACGGAGGTAGTTGGACCAATGAGGGACTCGCTGGCCTGATCACTACGATGTTATGCAATCTGGATTCGTGGGCCTGGGGAAAAAAGGCAATTCTCCTCACTTCGACTTTTTCAATAATAAATACCGGCTACCAAAACAAGATGGATGTGAAAGGTCGGCTTGCTGTCATCGCCAAACCGGATTATCTTCTACCTCCCGAAACAGAGGATTGGAACTGTCGCGAAACACATACCATCAAAACATGTTCGTTGTATGAAATAAAGTAGTTAACTTCCTTTGCCCAGCAGTACAATCGAGACAACGGGATATATTACTAGGCCACGAAGTGAAGTGTACGAAGTGAAGCGCACAAAAACAATAACTCTGCTGACCTTAATGTAACCGCTAGCCATCCAACTTATTATTGCCACTGTTAATACTTAAAACATGAGTATAATTTTTTGGACAAGCTTGTGTGAAACACATACATACGCACGAAGAAAAAATGAACGTTGCGTTTTATAAATGTCTGCATTTTTTGTAATTTTTAAACTTCTCCCATTTAAAAAAAAAAAGGATACAAAGGCTTTACCAGAGTGTTTCGTTCAGTGTTCACCATGTGTAAAACGTGTGCGCAGTACTCCAAGCGACAAACAAGATTTTATACCAGAAATATGTAGGTATTTTAAAATTACGTCTAATATTTTAAAACAAAAAAGGTGTTTTACCTTTGACTCGACAGTGTTGTAGACGAAAATGAAACTGATGCTAGTACAACCATACAGTGACACAAATACTCCGTTTTGAACGTATTGCAAGCACCAAAAAGAAACACGGCGTATCCTGTGAGACTGCCAACGTTTTCTGGCTATAAAAATTTCACCATTTCACCGTACACAACATGCACTGTTCAAAATATTAACAGCTTACGGCAGCATAACTCTTTATCCCAATAAGAAAGCCATGTTCATATTAACTCCTCCTTTTTTGCAAATCATCCTGCTCCAGCAAACGGATAAAGAGTTAGATTAGTTTTTAATCCCAACCAATGCTTGTATAGTGTTGAACCCGTCACAGACTCACTGGATTGAGCTTAACACGTTTACTTTCATTCGTAATTGTGCTTGGAATATTATGGAATATTCTGAAATGTCATACGATTCTTCACCGATAGCAGCCGGCGGAATTGTATCCGCCTATGTTCGATGAAGGTAATCATTTTAATTTAATCACTTGAAACTTATTACTTTGATTTAATTACCCTAACTTATATATAAATCGGCCAATTTGTTTTATTCAGAAGCATAAAATGTTGCAAACGTATTTCATTTAATTTTTACTTACCTTTAATTTAAAGGTAAGTAAAAATTAAATGAAATAAGTTTGTAACAAATTGGCCGATTTATAGTATATAAGTTAGGGTAACATTTAGATTAAATGTAATTTTTGATTTATTTAGATGTATAAAATGTTACAAGGTTATTTTGTTTAATTTTTTTAGAAATGCACGAAGAGATTTTAGAGGAGAAAGTGGAGTCGGTACGGGTTTGGAGCATTACAGTTTCAACCTCCACCCTGTGATATTTCGTTCACTCATAAGGGAAGATTTGTCGCTCGTTGCTTTAGAAGCATTTATGTATAACACAGTACCGACTTTAGGCGCGCAAGATGTCAGGGCGATGTGTGAAGTATTAGCCATTTTGCACAACATTAAATGTGACAAACGTGTTCAAAACATGTATGAGGTGATACAAATAGGTTCATCATCAGATGAAGAGATGTCCAATATATCATGCCCCTCCACCACCCTCACAATTTCACCACGAGTGTGCTAGCCCATCAATACAGGTACAGAGATTTGACCCT
Organism: Lithobius niger; assembly: GCA_023313725.1. NCBI lineage: Eukaryota > Metazoa > Arthropoda > Chilopoda > Lithobiomorpha > Lithobiidae > Lithobius > Lithobius niger. Next base: position 26,403 of record JAHWFP010084457.1, read on the forward strand.
GTGCCCTTGTCAGTTCTGCGTCATCCACCATGCCCGCACTCCTTGGTGGTTGAGCCGTTACACCCGTTCCCGTACCGCGAGCTGTTTCCCTATTGTTGCGTGGACACCATCCTGGAGTCGAAACCGGAGCAGGCCTTACGTTACAAGACGATGTGTTTTTTGAAAATTCGCACGATCTGTTTGGAACATTTTTAAAACAGAACAAAATGTGTACAATACGTGCATCAGTACCACAGGAGTTCATAACGTTCCGTGGTGAATTTTTTACAAAGCAAGTTATTGCACCACCTTTAGATTGTTTTAGGTTCGGTCTTGAAGCTGTAAAAACGTCAACATCTGAATTCCTTGATTTTGTGAAACACGACAGTGCACGGGATGACTTCTTGGAGACAAAATTAGATTGGTGGTGCTTTAATGGTCGTTTATGTGTACGCTGTGTACATAACAGCCCTACTATGAGCGCTCACACATGCTATGAATGAGGTTTTGTGTTAAGCTTATCTAATCCATGTACACATTACCGATATGTAGAAAAATAATATTAAAAACTGGTTTGTATCGCTTGGTAATGAATTTCACTTCATTCTTTACAGTGGTTGTCTTTTGTGTGGCTATTCACAATGAGCTTTTCTGATGGTGACGATTGAAATCTATCACATAACGTGACATCCAGTCAAATTTCATTTTTTGACCTTGACAGTGGTTTAGAGTTACTGCCATCATCACTTTTAAATTTACGTTTTGAAAGTCCCATTTCAGATAAGGGATGTTCCTTATCATGTTCAAATGTCACCTGTCAGCCCGTATTACTAACTTTAATAATGACGAGCCTTTGTACGACAAAGCACCCATACACCATTTTCCATTTTCAAATGTTTCAATTTTAATTCGCCATATCACATTCAATCATCACCAGTTACACAACACACCTCTCAGCCTCTCGATGTAAGTGAACCTCAATTAAAAAACAATAAATCTGCGACTGTTTTTCATACCGGAGCTAATGAAACGAATTTTAGACATTCTAATTTCGTTAATGACGGGCAGGTTGCTTCTACCAACGGATTTTCAAAACCAAAAAAGAATACAACCTCTTTTCATTCTGAGTGGGGCAGTGAAAGCTCGTTTTTTTTGGGCTCCCAGTACACCCCAACCCCTCTTCCACTCCCTCCTTCCCCTCTCTCCCCACATCTTGTGCCCATCCAACCCCCTAACATAGGCCTACCACTCCGGACTATACGTTTATAACCCTGCTGATTATTATGAACTTGCGGCAATTAAAACAAAGAAAGTTCGTTTATTTAGGGGTGACGGAGTACATTTGCAAATTCAACTTTTTTATCCACTTTTAGAACTACTACAAAGTCGAAACATATCGCTCACAGATCATTTGATTAATATAATCACTTCAATTACGAGTACTGTTCTTCAAAATGTAAATCAAAATGATCAAATTGGCTTGGTACTGAACCATCCTGAGTTGGAACGTGTAATTTACATCGTTTCAATACCTTTCGTAATATCCATCCAGGAAAATTAATTCACGATATTACCAAGTTTGTGTTTAGTACAGAATTTGTATGGAGAATAACTACGGTTAAAATGCCGATTGGGGGATGTATCTCAACAAAACTGGCATGGTCTAATTTGGAAAAATTGCATTCAATACTCACATTTGAAAAACAGTATGAAAAAATAATTGTTTTTCTCAGGTCACTTGTAGCAGGGATGAGTTTTCTTGGCAAATTAAACGAACTACCTTACGAATGTTTGCACACAAAAAATCGAGTTAGAAAATCGCTCGTCTGGCATATTTATCGTTGTGCTAATATACCGTACGATAAAAAACGTACAGTTGCTGAGATTGATCGGATGCAACGGCTATTCCCGGATGTGCGTTTTGGCAATGGCTATTCTCGGAATTGTGTTTTAGGCTACGCCTATGGAAACAGCAAGCCTGTTTTTCTAATGCAAGAACGCAACAGGAAAATTTAAATTTTACACTTACAAGAGCATTTTCCCTGCGTAACAAGGCCTCACATTTACTTCAAAATAAAAGACACTGGTGTGATAGCTGTCTCGAGGCTTTCAAATATGAATACACCTGCAAACGTCATTGTGCAGTATGTCGGAAACCAGGATTTTGCAAACCTAGAAGTTATTTACACTGTGCTGATTGCAATCGTTTTTTTAGAGAGCCAAAATGCTTTGCAAACCATAAGCTGTCCACTGAGAAGCCTTGTTGTTTAACTTGTGTTCAACTTGTGTTTAAAATGTACAGAGTGTGCAAAGGATTATGTAATTGCTAAACTTGAAAAGCATTTGGCAAAGCATTATAACGAGTACTATTGTTCCGTTCGTGTTATGATTAAGCCGACAAACCATCTCTGTTTTATTTCACGCCCCAGGGAGTTCGAAAAGACAAATCCATGTGAAGAAGTTTTTATTTATTTTTTTAACATTGAATCCGCAATTGTACAGACAAGTGAATCCAACTACAAATGCAACAAAATTCAAGAACACGACCCCATTCTTATTGCGTTGTATATTTCCTGCATTGTCGAATTCCCAGTTTCAATTAAACACAGCTGCCTGTGGAAGGGGGGGGGGATTGAGGCTTAATGGCGCGTCGACAGCTTGGTCATTAGCGCCAACCTCAGTCACAGTGCAGTGTTCCGGGTTGCCACTGCACCACACATTACAGAGATATTATTCAAACCCCTAATCCAAATCTTGTCATACATCTGTACCTCCTGCAAAAATTGAAAAACACCAGACAGGAGGACAGACTTATCGCCCAATTGACGCGCAATGTCATGCGAAGGACAGAAACGACAACGAACACCATCAAGATAGCGACAATCAACAAGGAAGTGCCGAACCGTAAGTGGCCGTCGACACCAATAACATTCAGGAAGGTCAACCCCCCCCCGTAAAAGGAAACAGTGAGTAAATCGAGTGTGTCCAATGCGCAAACGGGCCGACACGCCGAGTGCCATTTCTCAACAGTGCCCTTAATAGTTCGTAATTTATTACCGTCCTGTCTGTCCGACAAGGCTTGCCATAAAGCGTGTAACCTCAGACGCAGAGTTGGAAAGGCGTCTGAGGAAACAAGGCTGAGATCCCTTCCAAGAGGGCCAGAAAGGACACATTTCGCGGCAAAATCCGCTTGCTCATTTCCACCTATCCCAACATGGCCCGGGATCCATCAGAAAAGCACGGTTTTCCGCCGGCCAGGCAAGCGGGAGAGCAAAGCTTGGACACGTTGTGTCAAGGAGTTCCGAGGATTGTAATTCGCCAAGGACTCCAGGGCACTCATGGAATCGCTAAAGATAATGAAATGCGTGCCCTGAAGGTCAAGAATCCATTCCACCGCCAAACCGACAGCCAAAAGCTGTGCAGAAAACAAAATAGCCTGATGGAAGGCGATGGGCAACCGTCACTCCCTTACACACACATGCACATCCCACCCAATGTCTGACTTCGACCCATCAGTAAACAGCCGGTGATAACCGGCGTACTGAGAACACAGCCGCCGGAACTCCTGTAAGTATCTTGCTGGTAGAGTGGAACCCTTCGGGAGGGACGCCTGAGCGAAAATGAAAATTCCACTTGGGACAAGCCAAGGGGCCACTGGCATCCCCCAAGCATCAAGACGGAGGGCATTTCAAAGGCTATTTCCTGACAGGACCGCTGGAGCCTATCGCGGAAATCACCCTTACCCACCCTGCATCTACCGACCCGCAAGTCTGGCCCAAAAACCATGGACCAAGCAGGACTGGATTGCACAGCACGCAAACGCACAACATACTGAATGGCAAGCTGTTGTCGACGAATGGCCGAAGGTGGCTCCGAGGCCTCAGCATAGAGGCTGGCCACTGGAGACGTCCGAAATGCCCCAGTCGCCAGACGCAGGCCATTGTGATGCACGGTGTCCAACATCTGGAGGGTGGAGTCACTAGCCGAACCATACACCATGCACGCATAATCAAGTTTGCCGCGGACAAGGGCTCGGTAGAGGCACAACATGGCAGTGCGATCGGCACCCCATGAAGTGCCCGACAGAACCCGCAAGATGTTAAGCGCCTGCAAGTCGGCGCAAGTGTGGAAGCCAAGATAACCTGGAATCGAACACCAGACCCAGGAAACGTGCCTGTGGGACAACAGGAATTTGTGCCTGCCAAGTACAGGCAAGGATCTGGGTGCAGTGTTCGTTGGTTGCAAAAGTGGACGCACACAGTTTTGTCCGGAGAAAACCGGAAACCATTACTGATCGCCCAGGTCTGAACTTTGTTAACAGCCAGCTGTAGCTGCGTCTCGCAGGTCTGCATGCGAGCCGCCCGAAAGCGCAGGCCAAAGTCATCGACAAACAAAGACTGGGGAACAGCAGCTTGCTGATCAATGGGGTTGATCCTCCCAACAGCAAACAAGATGACACTAAGAACACCTCCTTGAGGCACACCATTCTCCAAGACAAACGGGCGGGAAGGAGTCGCCTCGACACGAACGCGAAAAGAACGGCCAGAGGTAAGCGGAAAGGAACAGTGGGATCCATCCCCTTAAGCCACAGTCATAGACATTGCGAGAATCCCATAACGCTAGGTCGTATCATAAGCCTTCTCCAAGTCAAAGAAAACTTGAACCAGATGTTGACGCAGGCGAAGAGCCTCCCTCACATCTGATTCAAGGGCAACAAGATGATCGATAGTTGACCGAAACCGTCGAAAGCCACACTGGGACGCAGATAAGAGGGGGGGGGGATTGAGGCTTATTGGCGCGTCGACAACTTGGTCATTAGCGCCAACCTCAGTCACAGTGCAGTGGTCCGGGTTGCCACTGCACCACACATTACAGAAATGTTATTCAAACCCCTAATCTAAATCTTGTCATACATCTGTACCTCGCAGATAAGAATCCCTGATTCCAACACCCAGACCAACCGCTCACTGACCATCCGTTCCATAAGTTTTCAGACACAGCTAGTCAGAGCGATTGGGCGATAACTGGAAGGAGAAGTAGGGTCTTTGCCCGGTTTCACAATCGGGATGACCACTGCTGTCCTCCACACACAGAGAGAGCCCTCCGCCCACACACGGTTGAGCATTTCCAGCAAGAACTGCTGGGAGGCAAGAGGCAGATGTTTCAACAGCTGATAATGAACATCATCAGGGCCTGGGGCGGAGTCATGCTACTTGGACAAAGATGAAACAAATTCCTGCCTGGTGAATGGCAAATTGTACTCCTCCAGCCCGTCGGAGCGAAAGTCAAGAGAGCGAGCCTCTTCCCTAGGCTTAATCCCGAGGAAACCAGGATCATAATGGTCATCACTCGAGACCCGCGCAAATGCAGACGCAAGACAATCAGCGATATCTGGCACAGATGAAACCATGGCATTCGCCACCGTCAGCTGCTATACCGGGGAAGACACGGTCCTCCCCGAGATCTGGCGCACCTTCCTCCACACCTGCTGAGAAGGCATGGAGCGCGTGATGGAAGAAACATAAGCCGACCACGAAGCACGCCTAGCCTCACGGATGACAAATCTGGCACGGGCACGACAGCGCTTAAAGGGAACAAAATTGTCAGTAGTTGGGCTAACCGTAAATGCACGCAACGCTCGCCTGCGGGCCCGAATGGCCCGCCCTCAAGCAGGCGTCCACCACGGAAGAGGAACCCGTCTCGGCTGTGTGGACGTACGCGGTACAGAAGCATGAGCAGCAGCGAAGATTACATGAAATGCGTTGAAAGTTCATCCACATCAGTAAAGTCCTGCACCGCATGCCATATCCAGTGTAATTGTTTGACAGATCTCAACAGTACATTACCTTAGCTCCTGAACGGTCCCCGGGTGATGTACTGCACCTAGCCTGTTCCTCCGACAGCCCCATAGGAAGCAGTCAGGGGGGGGGGACTGAGGCTTAATGGCGCGTCGACAACTTGGTCATTAGCGCCAACCTCAGTCACAGTGCAGTGGTCCGGGTTGCCACTGCACCACACATTACAGAGATGTTATTCAAACCCCTAATCTAAATCTAAAGCAGTCAGGAGGTGTTAGATCAGGACTTTTGGGTGGCCATTCTACTGCTCCTTCCCTCCCAATACACCTGTCACCAAAGGTCTGATCCAACCACTCCTGTACATTGCGTCCAGAGTGGAGAGGAGCTCCATCGTGCTGATGTCATATGGCACAAGTAATTCAAGGGAAGCACATAGCAAGCCTTTATTAGATTGAACAAAGGTTTTTGTTTCGTGTGCTAATAAAATTAGGCACCCCTATAGTATATGCCTACATTTATAGGCCTACAACTTATAGGCCTATTTTTCAGTACTTTATGAATCACCTGTGATTATTAATTATTGTTGATACAATAATCAATTACTGTTCTATTAATTAATTAGTTAGTGTTACTTAATTGAGAGATCGTGGTTGTAGCTTAGGCTACATTTCTGTCCTAAATAATATTTGCTCAATACATTCTAGTTAGTGCTAGCCCTATTAAAGGTCTAACTCCGGTTTTGTGAATAAAACTTGATTGACTAACCCACGACCACGAGTTATAGTTTCACTAAGATATTAGGTTTCAGAGTTATCAAACCCCAAGAATAACTTTGTTACAGTAATAATTCTTAAGAACAAGAAGTAAAAGTAAAAACAACGTTTTTTTCTGATGTATTAGGAACTGTACACCCTACTGTAGCTGCTATTGTTGGGGACAGCAATAACTAGCCAAATGAAGTAGGCCTAGGTGAATAACATCTCTGTAATGTGTGGTGCAGTGGTAACCCGGACCACTGCACTGTGACTGAGGTTGGCGCTAATGACCAAGTTGTCGACGCGCAATTAAGCCTCATTCCCCCCCCCCCCCCTAGGTGAAAATCTTTCAGATGAAACAGACTACCTTAGTGTTAAGGCAATACAAGACAATATTCACAATGATCCCACATTTGAACCGAATTTATTTGATCAAGAGACACATAGTAGTTCAAGTGAAGTGGAAGCAAATGGAGCAGATGATGCCCAAGCAGTGAACAATTCTGTACTTACCAACACTCTAACAACTGGCACCTGCACAGCTAAGTTTTAAAACAAAAATCGCTAATAATTTTAAGTTTAAAATTATAAAAAAAAAATGATAAAATGCGAAACTAAAATTTCTGTAATTTCTTTTATTTTAGTACTATAGGAGCAAACAGACCACATAATTCTCCATCACGAAAACGAGCACGTTAGCCTACGGTCTTTATCACAAAAAGTTGAACGTAACAAGGGAAAATATCCCATGTATAACATAACCCGCAAATGCCTTAATGCCTGTGGTAATGTGCATACTAAACAGGAAAAGGAAAACACTAACTGTTCATTTTGGAGTTGGATTATGATGGCAGTCGAGCATGGTTACTGGCTCATGTCAAATAGGTACCTGTAAAACGAAGAGATGAAAAGGCTGAATTTGAATGGCGGTAAATGTCAAGGATTTATGCACTCCCAGTTACTGATGTTAACTGCCCTGGAACTGATAAACAAGTATCCAAAAAGTATTTTATGCCAGTGTTAGGCATAAAAAGTGACAAAATGGTGACCAACGTGTTCACCAACATTAGTGTTTAACGATGTTCACCAGAATAATCCTGTTGTAAAGCCACCATCAGACAAACGCGGCAGACACACTCCTAGCAACAAAAATGATCCAGACATCATTAAAAATAATATGCTAAGCTACAATCCACAAATCAACCACTATAAAAGGGCACATGCCCCTAATCGTAAGTACTTGCCATGCAAGCTGACAATTGGAGATTTGCATAGGGATTTTCTTGCCACTCATCCAAATAATAAATGCCGAAAGGCATTCAATGAAGCTAGTATTAGCTTTTCAATGCCTATTAATGACTTGTGTGACATTTGTTCAGCCTATGATCAACACAAAAGTGAGCATAATGATCAAAATCCTTCTCCTAATTGTGCCCAATGTTCCGACTGGAAAAATCACAAAATATTGGCTGAAGTTGCAAGAGTGTGCTACAACAAAGTGTTATACGGTAAATGGTACGTACTCCCAGAAATCCCTACCAAATAACGTATACCTTTTCTGTTACTCGTTTGTACAAGTCAAGGAAGATTACAGGTTTGGCTCCCCGTTTTAGCGAGTCCACTCTCTAATTATCGGTGTGGGGGAGCTTGGGGAAAAAATTCAACGAGTTTATATGGTAGTTTATTATACTTAAGGATGAAACAAAGATACAGGTCCAATATACATGATCTAGAGCTATTTGATTAAATAAGTTTCTTAAAGCTTAAGGATAATATAATTGTTAACAAGATTAAGATAATGAGATTGAAGTCAAGTGTCGAAATCAACTGGAGTATGTCACTAGAGTTTCTAGTTCGATTAGCAAATTAACCCATAACCGCCTGAAAGAACTTTAGACCCCTTTTTTTAGAGTCCATATGGTACTTGTGTCGGTTCTCGGATTCGAACCGGCGTTCTCCTGGTTTGGAGCCGACGACGCTGACCACTGGCCTGTGACTGCCCGCTTTGCTCGGGGTCCCCGGGGACCCCTCACAAAGCTCGCGCTGGGACTTAGTTTTTCGCTGTTATACTTTGAAGGCGTACGTTCGTATCTAGGCAGTTATGGGTTAGCTGAGGGTTGAAAAAATACTTGATTGCATCCAATAACCCATAACCGCCTGAAAGAACTTTAGACCCCTTTTTTTAGAGTCCATATGGTACTTGGGTCGGTTCTCGGATTCGAACCGGCGTTCTCCTGGTTTGGAGCCGATGACGCTGACCACTGGCCTGTGACTGCCCGCTTTGCTCGGGGTCCTCGGGGACCCCTCACAAAGCTCGCGCTGGGACTTAGTTTTTCGCTGTT
>JAHWFP010084459.1:0-13446 GCA_023313725.1 Lithobius niger
TATGTGTTTCGTGTAGTTTCTTTTACATTAGAATAGAAAAAAAAGGTGCAGGTCCAACCAGACAAGAGCACCCACCGAATTTAACCCCAAAGCCCTAAAAAGATGAGCAAAACAAACCATAACTTGATTGGACCTGGCCCTTTGTGTGATGCCCAAACTTACTATGCACACCATGCCTTACGATCATGCGCACATTGTCTTGAATACCTCTACGCCACTGCAGATTTACACCCAGGCATAATCATTAAGGCCACAGTCGGCCTATATCAATTTAAGCCGTGGCAAAATTCCTGAAGTTTTTTTTCTGAGGCAAAGAAAAAAGTTGTTTGTTCTCTGCCCTAATTTGCAGGAATTTAGTTCTGCACTAGGTCTAAGTGTCGTCTCATCATTTAGTTCAAGATGAGTTGGACCTCAGCCTATTTAGGTTGTTGGTTAATGATTTCAATTTTTTTTTATCGTCAATACGTCTTACATTTTTAGAGTACTCAGTCAATCCTGGTCAATGTGGCGTACAACTAGCACGGAGGAACAGAGTTGTTGGGGGAGAAGACGCTTACCGCGGTGAATTCCCTTGGATGGTAATTTTGGATTTTCTCAACTTTTCGTTTTCTGGGAATGGACTTCTTGACTTCTCACGCATTTATTTGTGTTGAGGCGCGTAATTATTCCTTCTACTCATACTTAAAATGAGAACCGAAATGTTTCCTCAATCTGAGAATAATCCCCCTCAGAACCGAGGGTCTCAGGGACCCTTTTTGTCGTGGATCCCGCATTCACTTGTTAGGTAGCATCCATTTTCCGTCAGGTGAGTCGCCCAAATGGTTAAAAAACAAACGGCTTTATTATTGTTTCTTTCTTTTTTCCCCGGTTCTTTCTGCCTACAAACCATCGCCACTAAAAGTAAAGGAAACACCAAAATTACGAAAACGCCTACATTAAAAAATACATCCCTAACACTAAAGACTTGCAAAACGTAAGCGAGACACTCAAATTCGCCAGCAACAGGATCGTTGTGCCATATTGGATGATATCACAATTACACGTCATTAATTATTTATAAAATTTGCCCAATTTGTTATATTAGGAAATGTTATCTTCTTGATAGCTCTGTTGGTGTTTGCTGCTATCGTACATGATTTAAGTAAGGCACGGGCTAATTTTTTTCCAATAGGCTGCGTTTACATGATTTCGTTGTGTTCGACACCCATATGCTTTAAATCTTCAGAGTGCAGTGCTACTGTATATGATCTAGCGCCTTCATGATGGCATCCCTGTGATCGATTTTGCACCTCCCGATCGCTCGACCACACTGTCCTAAGTAAAGGCCCTTCAATCAACGCATTTAATGGCGCAATCTACGAATTTAATGGAGTAAACTGTATATCTTCTTTCGTCAAACCCCGGTTTACTTAGGGTTTGAGCCATAGCCGCAAAGGTGTATGATGAATACTCGGATTTCCCATCCTGCCTGCAGATTGGGTGTTTCTCGTGGGCAATTCACTTGTCAGAACGTGGATGCCACTGACTACCTCCCCATGACCCCCAACTTCTTCGGCTTTCATTGGTTCGGACACGAAGACGCTGACCACTGGGCTGGGCTGTTGCTTTACTCAACGTCCCCAGTACCCCTCACAAAGGTCGCGTTGCACCTGGAACCCGTTTTGCTGGTTTGCAGTGTATTATCCGCCCGGTTAAAGTCGGGATCACAAGAAAACATTACCCGACACAAGTATTCTGCAAGTTACTTGAATAAGGCTTCGTGTAGTGTTGAACTAGGCTTTAACCAGTCGCATCTTTTCATTTGGCACCGTTGCTGGTTCCAGGCAACGTTTGCTACGTAAACCGGTCTTTAAATGTGTAAGTCTAAGATTTTCAGTAACTGCACTTAAGTTTCTGCCCATGCCCTGCAAGTTAAATAGGATTGCATTTACTTACGTACAATTCCACATTTATGCTGTAAACAATAGGGTATGGTTTATTCTAAAAAAGCCTGCTTGTGCGAATAGGTTCAAGTTCCTTGAAATGAGCTTTTTTCAGTAAATTGAATAGGTTCAAGTTTGCACACTTTAAATTAAAAGACAAATTCATCCCAAAGCCCGAAGGTTTGATGACAACTAACTGTTTGGGCTTACTGTTTGAAGTCTGACAGTATAGTGTGACAGTCGTGATACGCTATACTTTGTAATGCTTTATTGAACAATTTTGGTAGCTTGTGCTTGTTTTGTGGAACTTTGTGACGGGTAGTGATTTGTAATGATTTGTTCCTGTTTTGTTGCGTGTCATAAAATATAGTTCACCCTTCACAAGTACATATTCTGAAATTGAAATATTTGTAAGTATTTGTTTGATATAATAATTATGTACAGGCTTATAGGGTTGAACAATGCATTTTTTTCTTCAAAGGTTTTAATCCACGACATCGGTGGGAAGCATTTCTGTGGAGGTGCACTGATATCTTCGCTATGGGTCGTATCTGCCGCACATTGTTTCGATGAGTAAGTACATTGTTGACATGATATGCTACATAGTCATTACGTGTACGGCAATTGCAACCAACAAACTAACAAATCTGTCGCAAACGAAGTTCATTAACTGAACAAAAAACGGCTTCGCCGTTTAGAAAAAAGGATTAGAGCTCGTATCCCTATACTCACAGCTGTCAAGGAACACGAATAAAAACGGATTAGAGTTCACTCGAACGCAACAGACTATAATTTTAGAACTCCAATTCCAGGTACCAAGGATTCGTTTTACTCAACGGTTATGTCAGAAAGTGAACACTGTTTGAATTTGAAATGTTTAATGTTTGTGCTATGCCTGTACTTAATTTGTGTATTATACAGGCTTTTTTTAAAATTTGTCTGCGTTTTACATTTTAAGTCTGGTTCTTGTGAGTGGTTATATGTGTGTAGAGGTTGGCATGTTACAATCCTTGTTCCCTGGAGTTCAAATTATAGTTCGTTGCATTCGAGTGAACTCTAATCCGTTTATATTCATGTTCCTTGACTGCTGTGAGTATGGGGATGCGAGCTCTAATCCTTTTTTTCTAATCGGCGAACCCCTTCTTTGTTCAGTTAATTTTTTTGCTTTTTTCTCTTCTTTTTTATTGTAATTGCTACGGTCGTGTCTATCATTTGTACAGTATTTACACTGTCCACCCAATTTTGTTTGCAAAAAACTGAGCATTAGAAGCATAATTAGGTTCATGTTCCGCCCAAACTTCGTCCGATGTCTCTTATTGTATGTCTTGATTTAAAATGTGTCATTTTGATGGGCAGTTGCTTTTTCATTGTTGCAAGCAGATGCAATATCGTGGCAAACAATGGCAGAAACAAATCAACTGGCTTCCCGAAGCCGGCATTGAAGAACTAAATAAGTCATTAAGTCGTGTCGGCCGCCCAATTTTGAGGCCGGCCTCAAAATTAAGGGTATTGCAGCCTATAAGGTTTAAATCATGAAGATTTAAGAGAAAATCAGGACCGTTTCACTTTGGTTCTCAACAAAGAGTTAACTGTTATTTCAGGAATGAACAAGATACGACGACAATGTTACTTTCCCCGTGCCCAAGCATCGTTACATCTTGTTCGAGTGATCTCTTACCCGATCTTGTACGCCTCATGTCTTTATTGCACCATTGTATACATGTAACATTTTCATATTGTTAGCCGCTCCACCGCCTGGCCTCCGGTCCAGTTTTTGAACTTCTCGTGCGTAAACGAACTCTAATAAGCACTGCCTGCCGGTCGTGCTAATATTAATCTGTAAAGCTACTTTAATTTTCACGTTTCAGCCCTTTCTAGGCCTGTTAAGTTAAAGCAAGACAATCGTCCTAAGTCCAAGTCATTGACAGTGTTTAAAAATGCCTAAGAGTTCTTATCAGGTTATGCGTGACTAATACCGATTTCGCATTGGTAAATTCAAGCAGCCAGGCTGGACTGGGGCGGGCCAGCCAGTGCCAATTGGGGCCAGTGCTGGTCCGGCCGGCCAGCTTTCGCGTTGGTTAATTCCACGTCTCGCTGATCACGATTTACAACACAGCCACGTGTCGGTTTGTGGCAGTTGACACTTTCCACTTTCTGCCGCTACACTGCAGCACCATTCATAAACCATTCTGATTTAAGCGGCGCCGGCCGGCTCCGTCCTAATTTGATTTCGCGTTAGTTAACAAAGCGGTCTTGGCTGTGCCTAGCCCGGCCAGGTTCACACCATTGGTGTGAGCCGGGCCGGCTCTCGAAATACCGGCCCGGCCTAGGCCGGCCCGATTTCGCATTGGTTAATAAAACGACGCCCAGCCCTCCTTGGCACGGCCAGGGCCACTTGAATTTACCAATGCGAAATCGGTATTAAATGCAAACATCGTGATTGGTACGTGCATTATTGTTGCCAATTCCTTACAGTATCGATATACTTAGCACTGGCCAATACTGATACCAATGTCACTATCACTCAAGACGTAAAAACTTCGAATCTAAGTAAAAAATAAATTGCAAGGTAAAGGGTAAACCAAGCAAACAGTCTGCATTAAAGACTGGCCTTGTGTGGATACAAGATACACTAATCTGAGAAAGATAGAAAATACAACTGTTCCGACTGGGACTCGAACCCAGGACTTCCGCTGACTAGGTTTGGCGCTCTATTCACTGCACTGCCGGGGTGGATACCGGCTATACATGCTCCAGCCGAGCTAAGTAACTGTCTAGTCTTTCTCATTGGTGACCTAGATGTCACAAACATAAAACAAGGAGGGAAAACAACATTACCCAGTCTAGCCTTATTGGGTAAATGTGGGTAATTGTAACAATGCTATGGCATATGCTATGGTATTGCATGTGCCAGAGGTCAACGGCTTTGATCGTAGCTTCAGCCGTTCCTGCACAATCGGTGAGGCAGAGCCCCTTTCTGAATTATGTTGGAGTTAGAACTGTACAATCCTACGGCCGTGACACGACATTTTTGCAAACCGTCATATTTTCAGATCACTTTTGCTCATGTCGATTCTAGCGTATAAATTATCGCAGTTATTTCCTTGCAAAATATAACCCTACTATTTCAAAATTACGTAAGTAGCATTACAAATATTTCCCACTTTTAACACTGCTAATACTTCAGTTACAGAATACGAGACACAGACAACTACAAATTCGGCATTGGCGTATATAATATCAAAGCAAAGGAACCGGAAGTGGATTCGGCCGTTATACTTGGAGCAGAACGCATCATCAAACATGAAGACTTCAATGTAAAAAAATTCATTAACGATATTGCCCTTATCAAACTGAAAGAAGAAGTTAAATTCGACAAATACAAAATACCCATCTGTTTGCCGTCGGATGATCTCAAGTTGAAGGAGAACACGGATGTGACAGTTGCCGGATGGGGTTACACTTCTGAACGCAGTAAGAAACAGACTCACAAACATCAAGTAGCCGTGTTTAAGTGCAGTTTAGGATTTTCAGTTGTTTAAAACCATTGCATATAACATTTTATATAATACAATTTAAAAATAAGTTTTAGTTACCATTATGGCCACTTGAGGATGTTCTTAAGCAACTGGCTGAACCTGGATAATTACTACTTGTGTTTTTAATTATTTTTTCCTAAAAACGTAAAATGAAAAAAAAAATCACATCTGAATAATTCTAAGAGTAGTTACGGTCTAACAGTTGGCTGACACGACATCAAGTAGCAGAAAATGGAAGTGGAAATTAGGTTTCGAATTCTTTTCTTAATATTGTTTGAAATCCTGTATGCAATGATTTTGAATTGATCTATTTGTATTTAATAATTTTAAAAAATGTCCATCGTTGTAAAATTTTCAAGTAAACAATTTAAAAAAAATTGTAGCTGAATTTTATACTTTTAGCCTTTTAGACTATTGCAACGACTTTGTCCGTCCGTCCGTCGCTTTTTTTCTACTCCTTAACGGTACCAGATAGAGACAACCACGGTTTACACCGTCAGATACAGTGTCAGGAGTTAGTTAAATAACGTGGCAAATTAATCGTTACTTCCTTATAGCTAAGAGATTTCTTCGACGTAACAAAATAAAATAATAATATTTGATCGCCGAATTGAAATCATAAGGATAACATGCAACCGCAAAAAAAAAAAAAGGATTTTAGCTTTGTTTAAAATGGTCTCGTCGCAGTGTTGCATGAATGAATGGGCTTACCGTCGAACCAAATTCTCCACCTGCTACTTACGAACTTAAAACTGCAGTTAAGAAAAATAGGCAAAGAAAAATGAAAATTAGGCCTAAAATTACGTTACCACGGCAACGCCAAGTTGCTACGAGTCGCTGCTGGCTTCATCAACAGCGTCTCTCCCGTCACTTCTCTACTACCACTGATCTATACAGGGTACGTTGAGCGTTACGTTGTAGCAGTAACTATGTACCCGGTGGCACACCGTGTTGCAAAAATTAATAGGCTTACTATACAAGCCAAATCTCTATTTGTGCTACTTACGATATTAAAGCTGCAGGTAAAAATTGGACATAAAAGCTGACAATTATGCCTAAATTGTAAAATAAGCTTAAAGCTAACACATTTTAACCGGCAATTCTGATGGTTAACTGCTTTTAGATTATATAATAGAGATAGCCGTAGCAATGCGTGATACAGGTATGCGCCCCACCATTGGTAGTGGCGGAACTGTACAGAAGACGGGTTGCGACTAGGTAGTAGCTGTAGCCGCTTGTTTCTTTTTTGTATTATGGTAGTATACAGCTATAAATCGATGGAGTTGCCATTACATTAAAGAAGGAAAATAACGTATATTCTGGGGGCCCTGTCACAAATTCATCAATAAAAGCAAAAATGCGACATTTCGAAACAGACTAGACCTCTGTTGAGGTGGGATTGCCGAGCCTTCCCATATGTACCATTGTTCCTTTTTTCCTTTGCGTACATTGAGAAGGAAACGCTTTTGTGTATTTTTGAATTGCATGTGAAATGTAATGGAATTGATATAGCAGGATTTGATAAATGGAGTACTAAGCTACCCTAACCTATTGTTGTAGATTCAAGTTTGTCACCAATTCTGCAGAAAGTTGGTTTGAAATTGGTTACTAATGATCGTTGTCAACAATGGTACCGAGAAGCAGGATACGCTAAAACAACGTCAATCCATGAGACTCAAATCTGCGCAGGATACAAGGAAGGAGGCAGAGATGCTTGTCAGGTACAAAGAAGTCCACCCAAAAAACCAAAACTGGTATAAGAGAAACCACCAAGTTTCCAAAAAGGTCGGCCTTTGAAAGTAGTGATATCATTCAACAAGGGAAAAGCCGCCAAGGTTAATCCTATTAACCAAGTAAACCGCTCCGTCTAACAGTTCGAAAGTTAAACGAAAACTAGAACATTGCTACTCACGGTAGCAATCTTCCAGTTTTCATTTAACGTCCAAAGTATTATTCGGTACGTTTAACTTGGTTAATAGAATTAATCTTGGCGGCCTTTTCCTGGTTGAATGATATCACTACTTTCAAAGGCCGACTGTTTTTGGAAACTTGGCGGCTTCTCTTATACCAGTTTCGGATTTTTTGGTGGATATTACAACTTTCATAGGATTGTGAACGTGCCAAAGTTCACACTGTCTTATTTTCATCTCTGTAATTTTTTCTGGAGGAATTTTGTATCTATAAATTTTCAGAGTTATATCTAATCGTATGTAGTCATGTACATGTTAAATTCAACAACAACAATAACAATTAATGTATAATTTTATTTCCTCGGCGGCGACACACTTGAGGACTAATGGTGGTTCGAGGAAACTCAAATAGTTATTATTTAAGTTAAGTCTGAAACCGACATGTAAATCAATGTTTTACATTGTACGTTTTATCCCTGACACCATAAACGGAGCTAATATTGATATGGATAAGAATCAAAATTTTACACCAATCCGACAAAGCTTGAACATACAGTGTCTTTCTCAGAACGACGTTACTAAACAGATCACGAGATTAAGTTTAAAAAATGTTGCTGCTTAGCTACTTTAAGGTAGCTAGTTGCATGTTTTTTTTTTACCAAAACTTTGTAAGGGCACATTTATGTAACAACTAGGGGTCGGACGAATAGGGCAAAAACATATTCGAATATTCGCCCAAAAAATATTCGAATATTCGTTCAAATTTTTTCCGTGGTTAGGCCCGACCCCCACTCCCACCCTCCTCCAAAAAAAAAATCCGCATTCCGTTAAATTCCTTAGTTCTCTTGAGTGTATTGGCAATGCAAGGCACACGAAATACCTATATAATCGCGAGTTTAATTTAATCTAGTAGGCAAGACAAATTGGAAGGCTTACGCAATCCCCCCAAAAATTATGAAGTTAACATCATCTATCAACTGGTTACCGTCGCCCTGGTTGACTTCCCCATTCTTTAGTTCTTAAATGTTTTAGGGAAAACTGCTGGGCGCATCCGTAATCTCTACCTCTCTCAATTTCCTATTTGCAAGTGAGCAATCCAAAGGCATGGATTATTCCCACTACAGATTGGTGGGGAGGGGGGGGGGGGGAGAAGGGGGAAAGAAAACATTCATAGTGCATACTGACTGGGACTAAAGAAGCCCACAGGAAAATTTAAAAACCCAACTCAAAAATAAAAAGTAAAAAACGGAAAATTGCACAGAATTATTTTGGCGAATATTCGATTGGAATAAATCCTACTCGAATATGGTCTTAACGAACGAAAATTCGTATATTCGTCCGACCCCTAGTAACAATTAATTCGCCTTTACATTCTCGCATCTACAATTTAATCGCGGTGGCAAATGTGTCATTGCCATGGTAACAACGCTGACTGGATTAGTTGAATCCAACATCGTTTGAGTAAATTCATGCAGTCTTTAATCCGTGATAATAAGATAAAGAATTCCTCCTAACGAACCGATTTTCCCAGTCGTTACTGAACTGACATATTGACAGTTTTCGTCGCTAGCCGGCAGAGCTAAAATTGCCGCTATGTCGGAATTTCAGTTGATTTCTAGCTTCTAGCTGCGAGAATGCAAAAGGGAGTCATTGCGTAAACGCGCCCTAATACTTTGTTTGAACTTAACACACACATGGCTTCTCCCTTAAAATAAAAGTTAGTGACCCGCATAATGTCGTGTGCAGTTCATTTTCATTTCGTTTACTGAATCTATGGAACAGACGCTCTGATTTGGTAGCATACGTTCACTCTGTTAATTTTTAAAACTAGGTGTATTTATTAATTCACATATTAATTACTCAATTGAGGCTTAACTTTAAAATATTAAAATTTCTGCTCCTGATAGCGAGAGATACCACAATGTCATAAAAATCTCACACACATATTTAACTTTCGAGGGATATTTTCCCCTCTTGGTCGCCTTGGGTACGATGATTTCAAACGGCGAAAAAGCAGTATTTCTGAGCAGTATTTTTCGCTGTTTGAAATCATCGTACCCACGTTGACCAAGAGGGAAAATATCCCTCGAAAATTAAATATACGTGTGATATTTTCATGAAAAACTGAAAATTAGCCAACAGCGAAAATCATACACTAGAAATAACGTAGTTCAGTAAGCCACCTTTATGCACTTATGTTTCGTCAGAGTGGCATGACCCGGATTCGAACCAGCTATCCAGTTCGCCCCCAGATCACTTGCATAGCGCCTTAATCGCTACAGCCACATCCTCCACTGGCATAAAGATAACTCACTGAACCCGTTATTAAGGTCACAACCGTGACCAGGGCTCCATTCGACCGAAATTCACTCGGCCGTTGACAATGGAGAGGGAAGACAAATCATACACTCACAAGGGTCAAAAAAGGAGAAATTAATAGACATAAATCGCTGGAAATAATATTAATATGATCTGGGGGCGAACTGGGTAGCCGGTTCGAATCCGGGTCATGCCACTCCGACGAAACGTAAGTGCATAAAGGTGGCTTACTGAACTACGTTATTTCTAGTGTATGATTTTCGCTGTTGGCTAATTTTCAGTTTTCTTTAATATTATTTGTAGCGATTTATATCTATTTATTTCTCCTTTATTGAACCTTGTGAGTGTATGATTTGTCTTCCCTCTCCATTGTCAACGGCCGAGTGAATTTCGGGCGAATGGAGCCCTGGTCACGGTTGTGACCTTAATAACGGGTTCAGTAAGTTATCTTTAGACCAGTGGAGGATGTGGCCATAGCGATTAAGGCGCTATGCAAGTTATCTGGGGGCGAACTGGGTAGCCGGTTCGAATCCGGGTCATGCCACTCCGACGAAACGTAAGTGCATAAAGGTGGCTTACTGAACTACGTTATTTCAGGTGTATGATTTTCGCTGTTGGCTAATTTTTAATTTTCCTTAATATTATTTCCAGCGATTTATGTCTATTTATGATATTTTTATGACATTGTGGGATCTCTCGCCATCAGGAGCGGAGATTTTAATATTTTTAACCTAAGCACCACATTCAATGATCTAGAAACATGTTTTTCCCATGAATTACTGTACAGCAATCTCCCACCTTTGCCAGATGTTTTCTTGTGGAGAATCAGTTTTGCAGTATTTACTAATTCTTAATGAATGCACACTTTTGTATGTAGCCTACTTGTATTTGTTTATCACACATTTATCTATTTTTATTGTTGTGTTTGAAATTATAATATTGTTAGTGTATCGCGCCATTCCATTCTGTTGAAATTGGAAAAACAAATATTTTTTCTTAAATAAATAAATAAATAATAGATAGTAAATAAGCCTCAATTACGCTAGTCATCCACTACCTGCAAAGATCTGCTGCCCGCAGTCTTCATATGTCATGTTAAAAACCAACTAAAATGGCATAAATCAACCATCATTATACTGTCTAAAGACCGATGTACGACATGTTTTCCAACGTGCTTACATGTACGACAATACGCACGCACGCAGTTACCACTCGTGCGGTGCACCTTGCCGTTAACATGGATGCTGCGCGTCGCTAGCTACCATGCACACATGGCAGCTGGCCCATGACAGCATCCGGATAGCATAATTTTTTTTCATAAACCGCTCAGCATAGGCGGCGAAATCGCGCCCTTTGATTGGTCGTTCTCTCGCATGGAAACATGGCGACGACGGACGATTCTTGCGAGATAGCACTTTGACCTAGAACAGACTGTCGCTTCACTTGACTTCCTTTGCCTACTACATACATACGGACGAGTTTAAAATATTACTACTACAACTCATGAATCAACTATATATGTAATAACTGAAGGAGGAATCTAATTCCTTATTTTATTACTTACAACTCACGCATCCATTGCACGTAGCGTTAAGCCAAACAAGGCCAGCTGAGCTTGGAGCTGCGTGGAGCCAGGAACGTAGCTACCAAGGTTAATTAAATAGATATATTCTTTTACAAGGTTGTTCCGTCCCGACCTCATTAACGCGCCCCGCCTATCATGACGTTGCTCGTGACGTCACTGTACTGCCAGCTGATCGCGGAGACGGCCAACAACACAAGCGACAGGCTTAAACATTGGACGATGTATCTCGCTAACAACGTTTATGAGAGAAAATAATTTTTCTTAGCATTATTTTTGAACGTTACGAGTATAGTACAGATAACAGTGAATGTGAAAAGGAAAAAAATGAGCTTTTGAATTAATAAATTGTGCCAACAAAGCAGCAGATCGTGTGCTTGTTTTCCACTATTTTGGAAATACTGTAGTCGGCCGAAAATCATTCAGTCTGCCGTGTGTGCATGAAATCATGACGGGAAAAAATTTATCAATGTCATTTATTTGTCATTGCATTATTCCGGAACGGACCAAGGCTATTATAATATTATGGTATCTGTAAACGGAAAACGAGCGCTATAACAATTGTATAGTATGAAACAACTGCCAACGACCGTAAATATTTCTGTTATGCTGCAGTCATGGTCATGCATTATTGCACCACAACACCACCATCTACCCACCCCACTCACATGAATACCCGAGATAGTGAATAACTAAGGCATTGTCGTATAGTTGAAAAAAATGCAACACTAGGTGTATAATTGCAGACTGCTGGGGAAGGGGATGGCTTTCTGCATTAGCTGATTACCCTACTACCTGGGACATTATTTTTAATTTATTAAGTTTCTACCCCCCCCCCCCCAAAAAAAAAAAAATTATATATATATATATTTCGTGAATGTGCCACAGCGCAATATACCGCAGCACACCACTAGCCAACAAACGCAGCAAAGGGAAAAAAAAGGAGCACGTTCCCTTCACGGTAAAATTAAAATCAGAAAGCTCACCTAATCTTATTTACACAGATCAGGGGTGTTTGTTGTTTGCACGTGTTGGTATTTAGGTTTTCATTTTTTTTTAATGAAGATGACAAGAAAAATCCTAGAAACAGGGGCGCACCCAGGAATTTTCTTTGGAAGGGGCAAACAAAATTGAAAAAGGGTCCGAAGGGGCTTGAGGTGAAAATGAAGGGCCTTCTGATGTCTGTAGAAAAAAATCGAAGGTGCGTGGAATTCCTTAGTAAAACCATT
This sequence comes from Lithobius niger, assembly GCA_023313725.1. NCBI lineage: Eukaryota > Metazoa > Arthropoda > Chilopoda > Lithobiomorpha > Lithobiidae > Lithobius > Lithobius niger. Next base: position 12,502 of record JAHWFP010084459.1, read on the forward strand.
AATGTCGGATCTTGGGAGGGTTAAGTGCTCCCCTTTACCCCCCCCCCCCCTACCTTGCTACGCCACTACCGAGAAAAAAAATCTCTTTAATCTGAAAGTTTGTAGTACTTTGGTTATGAACTGAGATGAATATTTGACGTACCTGTATCCAGAACCTATATTTTCAGAAAATAATTCAAATTAAAAAAGTCATTAGGGAAAAATCAATACGCAGATAAAAGTCATAATAAAATCTTATCTAACCTTTAACAACAACACCACACAACTAATTTTAAATCAAAGCTCTATTCCAGATTGAAACACATTCCTGCCTGGTGAAATTCGAACCAATGCAACTGATTTCTCACTTATTTTGTACATGTCTCGCTCAGAACAAACTAGAAAAAAAAAAAGAAAAAACACGTAAGTTATTTTCTCTGGATGTCCTTTTTTTTATCTTGTTCTGAGGTGGAGTTGGTATAATACGTGACAAGTCAGTTGTCGTGGTTCGAATTTCACCAGGCAGGGAATGAGTTTCAATCAGGGATCGAGATTTGATATTAAAATTGTGTTGTGTGGTGTTGTAGGTTAGGTTTGGTTTGCACTTCTGTTCTGAATTCATCTGATTTTTTTCGTTTGGATATTTAAATTTGAATTTTATTTGTTATTATAGACAGATGGAAATAACATAACGCATACGTAGTACTACGTATGCTTTATTGATTTCCTCCTGTTACTGGTTACCAGTACGTTAAATCTTCAAAGAAAGAAAGAAAATCGGCAAGACCAAACAAAAAATCGAAGGAGAAAAATTTTCTTTTCTTTGGATTTCATTTGCCTATGGATATTCTTCATTTTGATTTTTTGTTTTGTTTGGTTTTTTCCTTTGTCATTTGGATTTTTTTTATGTTATTGCCATTTACCAGTTTGTTTATCAATGGCGCACCGAGTGGGGGGGGGGGGGAA
>JAHWFP010084461.1:0-34775 GCA_023313725.1 Lithobius niger
CGTTAAAATACGAGTTAGAGTTTGGTCTTTTCATCTTTAACCCTTTCCTAATCGATAAGCATTCCTGCCACAAGAGTGACAATAACAAAGTTCACCCGTATGAAAAATTGCCATGAAATACAATGAAAAAAACTCAGGACTATTCCATGATGAATTGGAGCAATGACCTGACATGATTTTTATGATTTATGATTGATCATGACCCACTATCATGATTTATCATCATGAATAAGCACCATCATGAACATCACGACAAACATGATAGCGGATAATGATAAATCATGACTACCTTTCATGGCGAATGACAATAAATCATGATACGTCATTGCCCCGATTCATCATGAAATAATCATCGACATTTCATGCCAATTTCATGACAATCTTTCATAAGGGCAACGAAGAAAAGTGATCTTTTCGAGAGTTTCCGGGAAATTCGAACGCTCAAAGCAAGCCAGGTGTACAGCGCCATGGTCTCCAAGTCAAAATCAAATTACGTCTTTGACCTATGTTCATATGTCACTTTAATGTTCACCTATGTTCATATGTTCACTTTAATAAACTACCTAAACAAGCCGAGTGGTTAACAGAATGTGCTTACGCACAGGCATTCTTTGGGTACCATCACATCTATCAGACGTCCTACGTTCGCTTTTATAGAATTGCAGAACGTGTCGAAATTTTAGCTAGGTATTATCTGGAAAGTGATGCACGATCTATTGATCCTGGGTGGAGAAAGAGGATGCATACCGATAAAGGTGTGTCAGTTATTTGTTAATAGCTGATTTGGCAATTCGAATCGGACTCAAATGAAGCGTTCGTGCATAAAGGATATCTCAATCCACTACATCATAGCTATTGAACGATTATCCCTTTAGCTTATGTCTGACCTACGTCTAGGGACAGACTTGGGTGTAAGAATTTAAAGTAATAATAATGATAATAATAATAATAACGGTTTCTTGTACGCAAAGGCTCGAAATTTAAATGAAAAAAACTTGTTTGAGCTACAATATAAATTACCATGTTAAACAAATGCAAAAATTATTACACAGTAATACACTTGTGATATTTTCAAGAGATTAAATACATTAGTTGACTCTTTCTTGTGATAACATAAACTAGTTGTTACACTTTACTGTAAACGTTTAATCAATGTCTTATTCCAAATTCCCTCATCACCTATTCATCATAACTCTAAATACAGCTCTTTTGTTCTTGTGTCGGTCTCGTTTTCAGTTGTCCTTTGCTTTGTAAATTTAATAATGGGAGTCATCAAATGTATTGAAGGTATTTCGAATGTAGTAGGCCATATTTCGCAAACCATCTCTCAACACAATTAGAAACCAAAGCCGAACTCGTTTGATGCTTAAGGCAAGATTTAACTGGTCCGAAGTCAAAACAGCAAAGGAACACAAATAAACATTCCAAGTTTTCTTTTTTTTGTCCCTACAAAGAAAGGCGTGCAACATAAGTCACAAGTGGTTTTAGCCTGTTGCCTCTAATTACGACAGTTGAATGGTTTCTAAGAGACTTAGTCTAGAAGGAAAGGCTTTGGAAGCCCTACTGTGGTCGTCGGTACGATAGGTGAAATTAACTAGGGCCACGACTCCACAAGGTTGAGACATATACCAAGAAAAAAAAAACATTGTTGAGGTATCATTTGCTTTCCATTGTGTTAATGACACATTCGTGTAGAGCTTGTCATCACATACGCGTGGGTTATCATCACGTCCATAGGAACGTAGGAGACTAACAGACATAAAATCTGCGACAAATCGATCGTCATTGGCACGCCATCATTTTTTTTTATGAAGTATATTTAGATGCTTGGCGGGCTTCAAAAAGGGGATTTGCGAAAAACGGATTTATAAGCTGCAGCACCGGATCGTCGCCTGCACTAATTGGCTGTCCCATTACAATCAAGCGTCGAGGCATTTTGTTCCCAAGTATTGATTTCGTCCCATAATGGGATTAACATTAAAACTGTTATCACGAGAATATGCCCCGCGGTGTTGGGTAAAGAGCGTGTTGACGGTTGGAACCATGCAAGTTTAAACCGCCATTCGAAGCGCTTGGTTTGCGTTGGCCGCTGTGCCTTGCAAGCGGCAGTCATCACTGGGACAGTCTTGTCAACAACGTCATAACTTCATAACTCAACGAAAACGTGGAGTAAACAAATTTTTAGAAAACAAAGTGAGGGTGCATGGGTGAAAGAAACTTTCGACAATTGCATAAAATGCAATGAACATGGCAGTTTCGCCAAACTCTTGAGATAATATATTTTCGTTTTCAGCACACAAGACCACACGACACCACGAAAAGATCTAGTAAACACAATATTATAAATGAAATTTAGAACTGTGACGATGGAAGATAAACATTTTTTTTTTGTTATAAATAGTCGTATAATATGGTGCTGCGTGTCATCTTAAAGTATAGTTTGAGGAAACCCACGCTAATTTTTAAAAAGTTTACATTTTTTACACTGAACATAATAATTGGTTTATATTTTATGCATTATGACCAATCAATGCGAAATTAAATTTCGGAAGGTTGTCCGCAAAAGCGTTAATGTTTAATCCAGTATTATACCACGAGCCAAGGCTGTTTGCCGTGATGTCATCGTGAGTCAGCCACTAACGAACGAGAATAGCTGCTCTTTGATCGTCTGAGTGGACTAGCCCAGTCACGGCAAACAGCCTTGGACCGTGGTATAGTAATGATTGTTTCGTGATTGACTCGTTGTATTCTTAACTCAGCACAGAGTACATCCCAAGGCTGCATGGTTTGTATGGTTGAAATAAGACCCAATGCGCATACGAACAATACAGAGACATCGGCACTGATATTGTTTATTTAATTTTTTTTTAATAACAGAATTAACTACTGCAGCGCAGAACAAAAACAAGCAACCATCAGAACAAATAACAAAAAAATAAATAAAAATAAACACCCAAAGAAATCTTCATCAAGGTACCTATACCCAAGTTATTTTCTTATTACCCCATTTAAAACCCGTTTCGTGGGTCTACCAGCCCCATTCCGTATTTATTTTTAAAATTACTTTAAAAGTAATTTAAAAAAAATAATTTATTGTTTTTTTTTTACCTTTACCGTTTTTGCTTTTAGTTCCCGCCATTTCCATAGCCATAATATGTTTTTAAAATGTAATGCAATAAACTTGTTCGAGGCGTATTAGTGTCATACGTAACAACCCGCATGCAATATTTAGAGTTAATGCTACTGAGCAACTGGGATCTAACTTAGGGGTAATTTTATTGATAACCTACGACATTTATTCAACGCCCTTGCAATAAAAAAAAAATACATAATTGGTCTTCCCTCGTTTTGGAAAAATGTGCAGATTGGGGTACTGGCATCATTAACTTTCCAGATTAGTTGCAATACTTCTGCCATAATTTAAAGGCAAACACTTTCATTTTGGGTTCTTTGATAGTAATAATACATATTGCTGCACAACTTTCTATTTTACTTTACATTTAATACGTCCTTCCACTTTTCTTTGAATATTTTGGTGCAATTTCGGCAGTTATAGATGACATTCATACGCATTTATTATTTATTATTTTTTTATTTTGACGAGCCTTATGTCAGACGAAGCAATTAATGCTTGTATGGCTGAACCGGCTCAATTTTGAACATTACCAGATTTTTTTAGAGAAGAAGAAACCTGGTAAAGGGAGGTGCCAGCCCGGGGATTCGACCCGAGAAACCTCCGATCATCGTCGGGGCCGAAAGATTGTCCAGAATTAGCCAGAATACATCCCATAGCCGCTGAAGGAGCATGGTAGCCTCTCACGCTACTCTGGCCGGCAGTCCAGGCGGGGACTTTGCCAAGGTCCCCTTTCCAGGGGTTCGACCAGATCTGCAAACCTCCAGCAACCAGACTGAGCTCTCTCACTGCTCAGCCACGATGACCACAACTTAATTGCTTCCTTGATAGTGTTCGTCCCATTTCCACCTTCCGTGAGACGTAGCATGTAAAATGGGAGATGATTCTGTCGTCCTGTCCGGGTTTTATCAATTTTTACTGGAAATAAAGATATACGATGAGATCTAGATTTGGGGTTTGGTTAACATCTCTGTAATATGTGGGGCAGTGGCAACCCGAACAACTGAACTGTGACTGAGGTTGGCGCTAATGATCTAGCTATCGACGCGCCATTAAGCCTCAATCCTCCCCCACCACTATCATAGTGCGTGCAAAGTAAGTATTACACCCACATTTTAAAGAACAATAATAAATGCGATACAGTCACAAAAACTAACATAAATATAAATTAAAAATAAATTCCAATTCTCTCCGCCTTCAACAGGCCTATAGTGTCCGCGGCCTATCTTGAGTTCGCCCCAGAACTACAAGGATAATCAATTGTATGTTTTTGGTAGCAGAGTGCCTTGTTGATATCCAAGATGGTTACAAAAACAATAACGGCCGTCGATTAACGCCGCCCCCTCTAGGAAAAGGTAGCCGCTCATACAATACGTGCAGGACTCAAGTTAAACCACCTTCCCAATAATGCCTGTTTCCTAGTTATGTAGGCTGCAGTTAGTACTCTGCATTAGTTTTGCCCTAATTTCTTTATGAAGTTAATTTGTAATTGTTGGAAGTTAAATGTGCAATCTACTCTGCTGTACAGATTAACATCTAAACTTTAATAACGTAGTATAAAAGTGTTGTTTAATAACGCAGCATGTAATGGTTAGAAGCTAAATGTTGAACCAACTCTGTTGTACAGATCACCATCTAAACTTTAAAAACGCAGCGTAAAAACGAATGTTTGTGTTCTATACAGGCTAATGTGTTATACGGGTAGTCTTCATGTAATACCGGTACTTATAGTGCCGTGGCCTATCTTGAGTTCGCCGCAAAACGAACACAGATAATCGATTGTACGTTTTTGATAGCAGAGTGCCTTGTTGATATCCAAGATGGTTACAAAAACAATGGCGGCCGTCTATTAAAGCCGCCCCCTCCAGGAAGACGTAGCCGCTCATAAAATACTTGCAGGATTCAAGATACGCCGCGCACACAATTAGGTTTAATTATCAGCTTATTTACATGAGACAGGAAATGTAGCAGTTCGGTTCTTTTGTTTTTGAACACCCTATTATTGTATGTACCATCCCAGTAAGCTGCTCATTAGTTTAAAAAGCTAGTGTCAGTGCCGTAGTAAAATTGTCATATCAATTTCTGCCCTGGTGTTAAAAACGAACTTATGTTACGCACTCCTTTTTCTATAATAATGAAATGTAGTTGCACGGTCGACGCTGCAGTTTTTCCTTCCCCTTCTTTAATTTACGTCAAATGGAGTTGGAACAGAATTGTTACAGCAGAACAAAGGGGGGGGGGGGGGCCCATTAAGGCTTAATGGTGCGACAAACAAACAAACAAACGGTGCAAATGGTGCAACTGCACCACGATATCCGCACCTTCATGGAATTCCCTTCGCAAGAGCCTCATTGCGTGTTACCATGATCTTATAAATGCACTTGCGATTAGCCATATTAGAACTCTTGCTTCGTATTCTTACGCTTGTTGCAAGGTCGCCGAGGGTGTGTCATGCGGTCCAGCCTAACAGAGTTAACACACATCGCCGTAACCTTATTCTGTCATAGCAATGTTAAAGGCGTTAACTTCCTTGCCTGCGCAACAACTAGCATGGAGCCAGGGGACCAGAAATTCAATTTCTACCCCAATTGGCCTCAAGTTTAGTTTTTCTTCTTTAGTTTTGCCCTGCTTAAAATGACTACCCAAGAACTGTGGTGCGTTTCCAGGTTTGAAGCTCTCCCAGTCGAAGCCACGTCGCCAGAAGGATAGGGGGGGACAATTTTGCTAGGTAATGCTAATCGGAAATTCCTAGGTTCGTTTGCATGCACACAATCGACATTAGAAAGAGCCATCACATAGCCATCTCTTCCCGAAAAAAAAAACAGGTTGGGCTCGAACACGGGATTTCTGGCACTTAAAATTGTCATGCTAACCATCAAACAACCCTATCCCTATAGAGCAGTGACACGACGTAGTATTATTGTATATATAACTCTGTGCTGGAGCCTTAACGGGTTAGCTGCAAGGGGCACTGCAGAGAGAAACAGAAAGGCGTCTTACTGAAGTCGATGCTGTGAATAGGGATTTCTTAGACCTAAAACGCGCGATTTTTGTTGTTGGAGAAAACAACGTTATTTTAAGCCTAAGAAATCCGCTCTTCCGTTGTTTTTCCCTCCACTTTTACCTCCACTTTTATGTAGTGCACCTTGTAGTTATGCCCTCCAAAACCCATACTGATGCCAATATGGCGGCAAATGTCACTGCTCTATTAGTTTTGTGTGCAACCTGGAGGATATTTTTACGTTTGTTCCGGTACTCTCCTAATGTGTTGGTTTCGTTTCAACCGCCTTCCGAAAAATTCCTTCCGTTTTCTAGCATTTTTTTCACTCACTCGTCCAGGGTCTGAAAGCCTTCTCGTGCACGTGAAATATTCACTCCCTTTCTGCCTTCTTCTCCGTTTCTTCGCTTTAAGGTTTTTGCTTTCTGCATTCAAATGGTCTCTTTATCCTGACGGCCCGTCGAGATCATAGCGACAATTTCGCAGCTCTGTACTGCATATTTTTTTTTCGCGTGCGAGCAGCAGCAGGGATTGGTTCGCATATTGTCCACGTTAAATCGACCGTTAGAGGGGGAAGCGTAGCACTACACCCTAAGGGTGAAGTAGGCTAATATTCTGAGAGTGATACCCTAATTGGGAAATTGGATGCCGCCATAGTGCTTTTAGGAAAAATCTTTCCAGCACGACCACGTACAATTAAAATATTTACAGAGGTTTGAAGATGAGATGATTAACACTTCTACATTTAAATAATAGGCGTTTTTAAATAGTGCTTAATACAAAAAGGACAACCGAAAACCGTTTCATGCAGTATTTTAAAGAATATACAGTTGAAAATAATCGATGAGAAAATACTGTATTAAAATCCTGCAGTAAATACTGTATTAACCTGTGAAAGTATAGTAAGATAGAATACGAAATTACCATTCGACACTGAACGTAGCGGCATTAAAAACCTTCAATTTTCGACAGGTAGTTCTGTTTTTTGGAACTGAATTTTTGCCCTCTCCAGGAAAATAATTAAAAATATAAGCACCAAAATAATGACGTTCTAACTAAAGAGAAAAGAAACTACAGAGAAAAGATAAAAAAAAAAAGCAAACGCAGTCCCCGGAAGCTACGACAGTTGTTTCTTTATGTGTTTAAACCATTTCTTGACATTGGCAACAACGGCAAGACCTGATATCAAAGTTGGAAACATTTTTGAATTATTTCTTGTTGTTTGTGCAACGTTTTACGCAAAGATGTCTTATTTATCTGTAGACATTTAGAAGCGTTTAAAAATGCCCTTTATTGCAATATAACAAACGAACAGCACGGTATACAGTACGTTAAAGTAAAGCCAGTCAAGTGACGCGAGTTAAAGTTAAAATAAGGTGAATTATTATATTTATATTACAATAATAGGCTCTATTAAAGTAGAGCCAGAAAAGTGAAGCCATTTGGCGGTTAAAGTTAAAAATGGTGAATTACGCTGTTATATTACAATAATAAGCAATATTAAAGTGAAGTCAGTAAAGCGATGCCATGAGTTAGCGGTTAAACTTAAATAAGGTGAATTACACTTGTATATTACAATAATAAGCTATATTAAAGTGAAGTCAGTAAAGCGATGCCAGTTAGCGCTTAAACTTAAATAAGGTGAATAACACTTGTGTATTACAATAATAAGCTATATTAAAGTGAAGTCAGTCAAGCGATGCCAGTTAGCAGTTAAAGGTAAATACGGTTAATTACATTCCTATGTTACAATAATAGGCTATATTGAAGTTAAGCCAGTTAGCAGTTAAAGTTAAATAAGGTGAATTACATTTTTATATTACAATAATAGACTATTAAATAAGTTAGGTGAGGGAACGATAATCATCCTAAAGTCGAAAACTCATAACTGCCGGAAACTCACTGCTGCAAAATACTAGGAATGAAACTTTTTTTTTTAATATCAATCATGCCCAGGACACGCGCCCCCCCGGGCGCCGCGGAGAAGGGGGGGGGAGGTTGCAAACAGATTATAGAGCTGACGATCACGTCTCCCTTCAGTTGCGTGATGTTCCTGCCCTTCTGGTCATGCATCAAGGTCGCCGTAGCATACTTACAGCATCGAGGCTTATCGGCGAGTGTACACTGCATTCAAATACTGGCTGGTCGCGCACTGCAGACTCAGCGGAAAAAGTATGCCGATTCGAATGCAATCATACTCTCAATAGTGGGCTACAGCACCAGAACAACCATGAACAATCTCAGAGGTGTAGCTCATAACAATAATATCTCATTCTAAGATGAAAAGGTGTATAATAATTAATTTATATAATATATAATAATATAATATAATAATATATTAATAATTAATTTATATAATATATAATAATATAATATAATAATATATTAATAATTAATTTATATAATATATAATAATATAATATAATAATATATTAATAATTAATTGTAATGCTGTCATTTTTACAGCACAATATGTGCTTAACGTATTGTCGTCCATTAAGCCCAGTCATTCTGTTGGCCCAGAAGGTTACTCAGCTGCATTTTATAAAGAGATAAGGTATCAGATTTGTAAACCCCTCTCTCAGATTTTTTATTTATCATTTACTACTGGGAAACTACCCAAAATCTGGAAAACGGCTCAAGTCGTCCCAATATTTAAAAAGGGCGAGGCTTCAAATCCCAGTAATTATCGGTTAATTTCACTGACCTCTGTACCATGCAAGGTTATGGAGAGGATTGTTCGGAATTCGATGCTATCGTTTATCGAAGAAAATCACATACTGGCTGATGATCAGTTTGGATTTTTACCGGGAAGATCTACCACTCTACAACTCCTTTCAACTCTTGAACATTAGACAAACTGTATCGACGATGGTATTCCAGTTGACGCAATTTACATTGACTTTGCGAAGGCATTTGAATCTGTTGTGCGCAGCAAGCTCATCGCTAAACACTATGGATTCAAGGGCTAAATGCTTACGTGGCTTGCTGACTTTGTGTGCAATTGTACCCAGTCAGTGTTTGTTGAAGGCACAGCGTCAGAAGTCTGTGTTGTTGTTAGTGGCGTGCCTCAGGGTTCGGTGTTAGGCCCATTACTTTTTATTCTTTTTTTTAAACTATCTAACCGCCACTAGTGCATCTGTGGATCTGACAAAGTTTGCAGAGGATCTTAAAGTATCTAGTGCCGTTATTGATACGTCCGATTCAGCTTCTCTTGCTACTACAGTATGCGAGATTGTAAAATGGGCCAATATGTGGCAACTACCGATTGCATCCCCAAAGTGCTGTGTTTTCCATGTTGGCCACACAAATACTGGCTTTAAATATGGTCTTATACCGGGGGAAATGCTTCCCGAATCTAGAATAATAAAGGATCTTGGGATTTGGCTGTCACACGATCTGAAATCGAGTCTCCACTGTCGAAATATCGTCAAGTTGGCACGTCAAAGAGCTGCAATGGTTAAGAAAGTATTTACTTCAGGCGATCACAAAACTTTGATCTGGGCTTTCAAAGTCTATGTTAGACCCATTCTCGAATATGCAAGTCCCGTTTGGTCTCCGTACCTCTTAGGGGATATAGACATCGTTGAATCTGTGCAGAGACACTTTACTAAATCACTTAGTGGTCTAAAAAACAGAACTTATGAGGAACGACTTGAGTTTTTAGCTCTTGATTCGCTGGAGTTACGTCGACTTCGTGCAGACTTGCATCTAACATTCTCTCTTTTGCATAATTTAGTAGATTTTGACTACTCTTTTTTCTTTGAATTACTTGTCGGTGACAAAACTGGCGGTCATTCCTATAAGTTAATGGTAAACAAAGCTAACTGTGATACTCGCAAGTATTTTTGGACAAACAGAGTTGTCGTTCCATGGAATGCCCTTCCTGATGAGGTGGTCAAGGCACCTAATTTACCTACTTTTAAAAGTAGGCTGTCCAGATGTGACCTAAAAAGGTTTTTAATGCGCTTTTAAATTTCAGTTCACTGCTTTATTGCCCTTTAACTATGTTTATATGGTTTTTAAATGTTTTAAAAGGTTTTTAATATGTTTTATTTTTCCAGTTTACTTTTTTAATGCCTTTTTACTGTTTTTTATTTATTATTATTAAGCACAATGTTGATTTGACTCCAGTTACTTTCTAACTGTTCAGTATTTTATTTATTCTGTGACGTGAATTGACCTGACCTGCAACGTTGCTTTGTATTTTATTGTTCCTTTTAAATTATTTTTAGTTTGGGTGGGAGTCAGTGGACCGCAATAAGCCCTTCCCACTCAAGTTGCTTATGCGACAAGTTATTTATTTATTATTTATTTATTTATTTATTTACTTATTTATTTTTTAATTTATTATTTATTTATGTCTGGTGATGGGGGGGAGGAAGAGATCGGTTATTTTTTACATTGGTTACTTTTTTCCAACTTCAGGTTTCCTTTTTTTTGGGGGGGGGGGGGGGAGGTGGATAGGGAGTAGTTTTTTATTCGGTGGATTATTAAAAGTTAGTATTTTACAGCAGCAAATTTCCAGCAGTAATGATTGGCAGAGGCCTTACGATGATTATGAGCATTTCCTCCCCTAACCTTACGGTTTATTTATTTTTGTATTGTATTCGTACTTTTTTTTTTGTATGGGGATATTTTCCAGGGGGAAATTGGTATTGCAGGGATATTTTCTGGGGGGATATTTTCCGGGGGGCTTTTCACCAGGGGGATATTCGCCTAGAACCGAGTGTTTTATTTGACTTGCAGTACTTGACTGGCTTCACTTTAATATAGCCTATTATCATACTTGGCAATATACTATATGATTGTATATTATGATGCTACCCTCACGCCAGCTAAACTAAAAAAAAAAACCAATATCTCAATTCCTGTTCAATATCTTTCGACAAAACTTGGCCAGAACGTAAGTATGGAAGATACATTTATACGAAAAATTATGCAATTCTATGCAAGAGTAAAAGGAGGGAGCTACAAGTAAATCTGAAAACGGTTCACTTCTTGTTCTTGTGTGCCACCATTTCGAAAAAAAATACCGCACCTACTAACATCTGACACGTAATCCAAGCGAGAAATGTCATTGGCCTTCATCCTCAGAGAGACCACTTTTTCTGTTACCGAAAACGCCAGGGACTGGCTGAAGTCAAGTTCGAACCCTTGACACACATGAGATAGTTTTGTAACCATCACGCCATCTTGTCCCACTGTATGTATACATTTATTTCCCTATAGAGCAGCGTCATGTGACGTCATATTGGCTACAAGAGAGATAGCTGCAAGGGGCACTCGATTAAAATGCAGGGTTAAACAACGGCACTTCCAGTCAAGGCAGTGCTTTGAGAGCGGATTTCATAGGCTTAAAAAAAACGTTGTTTTCGCCAATCCCTTATGCTGCTAGGTTGTAATCGGAAAAGAAAAGATTCCACTTTCTTAAAAATGTCAGCAACTGCCAACAAATCGACAAAAATTGCACGTTATAAGCCTAAGAAATCCGCTCTAACAGCATTGGCTTCAGTAAGACGCCCATCTTTTCCCCCTCCAGTGACCCTTGCAGCTAACCGTGTTACTGGCTCCAGCATAGAGTTATATACAATAATACTACGTTGTGTCACTGCCCTATAATCTGACACTGTTTAAGAATATACGGTAAGCAACTAAATCTTGCATAATTGTAGTTAGGGAGACGGCATCAGTTGCCAAGAGCACAGATTGCACTGAAATTCACGAATTTCAATGCAGGTTGGTTCCTCATTTCCTTGTTTTGTTTGTTATTTATTTAACTGTAATAATTGAGCCATTTCTACGAACGAATAAATAGTTTTCCTCATGTACCCTTGCCTTCCACTATGCAATGCGTGTCACGATATTTATTGGTTTTCATTATGTTGTTAATAACTATTTAATCGTTTTTTGTTTCAACGGAAATTATAGTAACGTGAAGCATTCGGCAAAATTCCAACTTAATTAAACCATCCAAGCATTTTGTTTACCTGCATCAAACTGGCTACGAACGACCTCGATCAATGCTCGATTACACTAAGGATTAACGTTTATATTCAATTCAAAACAATAAATACCATAAATTGTACCATACTTGGTCTACTTGGCTACTTGACTTTTATTTCCCACTGTGTCTCTTGTTTGCCTTTTCCAGACTGTTGTCTTTTGTTTCTGATTAGATTAGTGTACTTGTATTCCCACAAAGCCAGTGTTTAATGCTTACTGTCCGCTGAGCTTAACTCTTTACTTTGTAATTTACTGTTCATTATTTTCTTGCATAAATTCGAGTGTCAGTACCAAGAAGAAAACTGGTTTTCTAGATTGTGAGCATCAAGTCAACAATGAGAAAGGTCTGATGGAATCTGTAGCCGTGGTTCGACTCTGGTTAAAACAGTTAGAACAACAGCCTGCTAGCAAATAGGATGGTCTAAGTTGGGGCAACTTTCGTGCCTTTGTTCTCAGATTAGGGTATTTTGTATTCACACAAGGCCAGTCTTTGATTCTTGACTGTCTAATTTGTTAAACACTAGAACGGACTAGCGAAAGACTCGCTCATGGACTAATCTAATCGAAAACTTGAATAAATGTACGGCATAAAACTTTCTGATTAATTCAGGCTTACTTATCTCGGAGAGTTATGGTGCGTTCGGGGAGAAACGACAATGTCGGTTGGAACGCCTACAGCTCACGCAGTATAGAGCAGCATCATGTGACGTCGTATTGGCTATACAAGAGAGATAGCTGCAAGGGGCACAAGATTAAAATGGTGGGTCAAACAACGGCACTTGGCACTTCTAGTCAAGGCAGTGCTTTGAGAGCGGTTTCATAGGCTTAAAAAACGTTGTTTTCTCCAATCCCTTATGCTGCTAGGTTGTAAACGTAAAAGAAAAGATTCCACTTGCTTAAAAATGTCAGCAACTGCCAACAAATCGACAAAAATCGCGCATTATAGGCCTAAGAAATCCGCTCTAACAGCGTTGGCTTCAGTAAGACGCCCATCTTTTCCCCCTCCAGTGACCCTTGCAGCTAACCCTGTTACTGGCTCCAGCATAGAGATGTATAGAATAATACTACGTTGTGTCACTGCCCTATAGGCAAGCGAACAAGGTCGTCAGGCCACATGCTGTATACTGTGTCCACGGCCAGTAAGATCAGACGGTAATTATCTAGAATAACTACTATGCAAGCTAGGGACTTAATTCACTTACCTATCGATTCCTTTCGTCGTAAAACGTGTGAAAATCATAACGAAAACGTGCGCAAACGCTTATCAGCGTTAAAACGCTGCTCACAACAAGCTAGAAGCGGCCGCCATACAACGCGATGATACCGTAACATAGAAAACCCGATTTCGCCCAGAACTTTACTAAACGAAAATTATCTCTTTCCAAGGCAGACGGTGATATTTGGGCCGGAATCACAGTACGCAGGGGCGCGCTTCGCGGGCATTAATATATACATCGAGAATTGGTGTAATCAGAAAAAGTATGACGCAAGCATTTGTGAAACAAGGAAGTGACATAATTTGTTCCTTGTTTCACAAATGCTTGCGTCATACTATTTCTGATTACACAAATTCTCGATGTATATAATAGTGCGCGAGAAGCGCGCCCCTGCGGACAGTGTTTCATACTGTAAAGAAATATTGGTATAAAAATAAAGCGTAAAATTCTCGTCTGCTTCAGCTATTGCGTCGCAAATGAAGGTAATTTCCGTTTGCCGATGTTCTGGTCGAAATCAGGTTTTCTATGTTGCGGTGTCATCGCGTTGAATAGCGGCCGCTTCTAGCAGCTTCTACCGTGTTGTGAATAGCGTTTTACCGTGTTTTAAAAAAATTTTTTAAATAAATAAGCGTTTGCACACGTTTTCGTTATGATTTTCGCACGTTTTACGACAAAAGGAATCGATAGGTACGTGAATTAGGTCGCGAGCTTGAATAGTAGTTATTCTAGATAATTACCGATCAGAATTGCGTTTTTGTTTATATTATGACGAAAGCCACACAAATTCAACAGCACGAGAAGCTTGGCGGTTGTTGCATTACAGCAAACATGCACTAATTATGAAGCTACGTGCAGGCTTTTTCGTTAACGAAAGCCGCCATGTGGCCAGTCATATAGGCGACAGCACGTCGTCCGCCATTTTCCTATCCCAGAGTGCAACACAAGGGAGGCGTCCTGATAAGCAGCGGGCGAACAATTCTGTTCCCGAAAGATCTCGGGACTGCGCGTGGAACGAATGACTCGCTTGTGCCTTATTGCGCCAGCTTTGCGTAGAAACAAAAGGCAGGTTGGGGAAGCTAGCAAAATTTCGTCCAAGCGTCCTCTCTAGGTACTGCACCTTCCATAAATCACTCCGTAAACTTCTTCACCCACAGCAGCATACTCGGAGGCCCGAAAATCTCACAAAGGTCAACTGTATTTTTCCTTATCCATCGCTCTGGGAATCAAGCTGCATTAACACATTTAACTTCTATGTGGGAATTACAAGTTACATTTTATCTGCTTTTAATCTTACTCCGACTATTGCGAAGGGAACATTTATTAAACTTCCACATGGACGTAGGGAGATTGCGACGTAGATATCACGTCCAATCGCCTCTGCTTAAATACCTAACTCCGATCCTCAAGGACGCCTTAAGTCTTACTTCTTTCCCTGTCTACAGTGCGGACGTGTGTGTTGGGATCAAGGGTTTAATAAATTAAGTTAAGCTTTTACGTTATATGGTCAAGGCAGGTACACTCGTTTTAATAACCATGTTTGTTCGTGTAATGTCGCTCGTATTGGTAGCTCTGTTGGCGGTTTTTGAGTGCTCCAAGGTCGTTTGAAGAGTATCATTGCACCACAGATATGTCTACTCACCATCATCAACTGACGCAAGTTGGGAAACAACAACAATCTGAAAGTGATCTTTGTTGACCTCATCCCTCCTCTTACCATGTCTTCCCCCCGCCCTCTTCGTCTCACAGAAGCATTTGAACTTACGACACCTTGGAGGGAAGCTTAAAAGACGGACAGCAAAGAGCCCACCAAGCTGTCCACTAACTGTTATTTACGGTCACTAGAGGTTATTATCGCGTTGCATACGGAGGATTTTACAGGCAGAGGAAACGCAACATTAAGCATACAAGTCGGAGGTATATGGCCGCCGTTTTCTACCTTCTATACCACCCCACCCCCACCCCATCCTTCCCGCTTACCATGGGCTTTTTGGGGCCGGGGTTTTATTGCGCTCAATGTCGAAAGGCACTCCTGGCGCAATAGCTCAGATAGAAGCGGAGCAATTTTTGTGGAGGGAGAGAGGTTAAAGCCTCTTCCGGTAGAAAGCTAGTCTTTTTCCTGAGTAATCAGCCCATTTCTTTTGCCGGAAACTGGTTGGTCCCTTCATAAATTATAGCTGCGCTTCATTACAAAAGAGGGAGGTGTGGCGTGCTTCATTCGTCGATCAGTTTTCTGTTTTTTTTCCCTTTCCGCAGCGCCACAATATTGAGCTAAGCGACGCCAAGCGATTTTTTTCTCTCTTGCCCCTGTATTCGCCAGCTTCCATACGACCGCTTTTCTACCAGCACGCCCTGTGTCTTTTTTTTAAAAATCCCTCCGCCTTTTTCTTGCGTGCGTCAAGAATGTAATAATGTTATTAATAATATTGGTTCGCAGTGTTGAGAAGTTACATTTGCATTGGTTATTAAATTGTTCTTGGACATCTCTGCAAAAAATAAACAAAAAATTGAAAGCCTCGACATGTAAAATTAGAAGCTGTTAACATAATTTACAACCGTAGTTCAGACGCTACGCTTTCTAACATCTCCCATTTTTGGGATGCTTTTGTTTTTGGTACTTATCATAACCATCCTTTGTATTATATAATGTTGCTTTTTAACGGTTTCGTTTGTTCATCTAGATTTTATTTTTTACTTGGGTCGATCCTACACTTCCCGTATCCAACACGTTTGGCGATGCCATCGGGGGCCATAAAGTCCCTGGCAGGTCTAACCTTGGTAGTAAGGCATTCGTGTCCCAATACCTTATCCCCTCACCTTCCCTTGGCCAATCTGTATCATTATTTGTGATTGTCTTCTGTTTTTTAATTGAGGCTGGCTGTTAGTGATCCTAGGGTCTTTGCCAGACCTGTTGCTATCGTGACAAATTATTATTATTATTATTATTATTATTATTATTATTATTATTATTATCTGGCGAAAGAATATTACCTTCGATGAGTCATATGCTAAAGAACAGATAGGGCAATGCACAGTTGTATAATTCATTATTAGGCAATTATTTTTTTAAACAATACTAATTACTAAATAAAAAGTTAAAATCCATTGGCAGGCGTCCATTTACACAATAATAAGAAAGAATTAGAATTTAGTATTTCCATTTCATGGCACTAGATGTCCTTATAAGGCAGCCATGCGAACCTAACGGCCGTTTAAACAAGTCTCATTTTTCAGAATATGGTATATTTTTGAAATTTTGGGAGCGAAAGTTTTTGAAAATTTAAATAAAAACACGCATGCAAATTTACAAGGGGGGGGGGATGAGGTTTAATGGCGCATTGACAGCTAGGTTGACCTCAGTCCTTTACAAAAGATTCACACTGATTCACAACCGACATCTAGTAGCAAGAAATAGTACCAAACATGTTTTGTTTTTTTAATGTCTTATTTTTAATCGCATCATTAGGATTCCCAGAAGGTTGATGAAAAACAACATCAGTAAATTTCGTAGCAATGCAATCGCGTGTAGTCAATAATTTAGGCGCACGAGATCGTTCTTTGCTGGCAAGCAACGATGCTTGGGCGCGCGGAAAGGAACATTGTCAGCAACAAAATATTGTTTCGCAGTGAGAACGTAAAATAAAGGATCCAGGTACGTTTAAATCTGACGGTTTAAAACAAAAACATGCTAAGTCTTTAATTTTGAGGCGGGCGGCCGACATGATTAAATAACTTCGTTATTTCTTAACTGCAGGCTTCGTCAACCCTGTGAAATTGTTTCAAAGCCATGCATAATTAGTACTTTGTCGCATCGAATACTATGACTGCTATCGATGAAAATGGCGCCGCAGCTAAGGGGGGCGGGGGAATTAAGGCTTAATGGCGCGTCGACAGCTAAGGCCACGGCTAAGGTTGGATGTGCATCAAAAGCTAAAGCTATTGTTGAAAAAAGGGGGAGCGTAACAATCCGTAACAAATGACAGCAAGACAATTCTAGCTTCATTGCGTATATTTACTGTAACCAACTTAGGCAAATAAACACAGATGTAAAGCTGCTACAGGATTTTAAAAGATGCAACAAAATGCGCAGTGGGATTCAACACAAAAATGAAAAAAGTAGGGAAGAGCGGTCGGGGAGGGAGATATGGGGAAAAGGAACAGGGCAACACATATAGGTCTAGCACAAATAGGTGCGGTGAATGATTCAGAGGATACGCTGATTGAGAGAGCGAAGCTAACGAAAATCGGCGTTTGTGAGCCACCTCGGGCAGTTTCCCTCCGCTACCCAAGTGTAATTGTGCCTCTTCTCCCTATATATTTAGCCCTTCTCCACCCACCTTTTCCCAGACACATAAGCTAATTACTCTCCATTTACGTGCGATAATCCCACCCCGTGCAAAGCAAAGGCCTCGGCTAGCTATTATTGAATAAAATGCAGCATGCAACGGTTTCCATTGTTCTTTTTGAATTTACGAGAGTTAAAAGGCCTATCGTTATTACATACAAGTCATCTTATTTTTTACCTTTAATGCAGCACAAGAAAGGTAAGTTTTGAATAAAGAAAGAAATCACAAGGTAAATACATTATCCTGGGTTCGAGTCCCAGCCGGGGCAGTTGTCTTTTCTTTCTTTCTCAGATTAGTGTATTGTGTATCCTCACAAGGCCAGTCTTTAATGCAGACTGCTTACTTCGTTTGTGGTAAGTTTTGAGCTCGTTAAAGGTGGTTTTAGCCATCACTACCTCCAAAATAAAAAAATAAATAGACTTATATGTTCAAGTATAACCAAACGTCTTAAAACCTGCTTATAGAGGTGTTGTAATGCATCTTAGTAATGCATTCTAAACCTCTCTTTCACCCCCCCCCCAATACCTCCAAATTCTTCTTTTTTAGAGGCCCGGAAGAAAGTAAAAGCATTTAATTCAGCTGGATGGCAGTAATTGATTAAGCAAGCGAAGTGAACCCGTTCGTCTACCTTCTTCATCAGCGCATTTGAATTTGCTTGTTGATATTAAATTTTCAGTTTATATAGATGTTATTTTTACTATTATTTTTACCACTGATTTGAAATGTGATAAAAAAGTAAATAGACATTTTATAGTTAGATAGCTGTATGATGAATTAAACCAGATTTAATTTTACCATACTGTGAGCTAAATCTGCTTTTTGAAACCTTGTTAACGTGATTTATTACAAGACAAAAATGAACGAGCTAGACTGACCATCAGCGAGTTTTTAATAACTCTTTGACCCAATGGCAAACGCCATTGGAAAAGAATAAGCCATAGCATACACAGCAAAACAAGTGACCAGCAGTATGATAAACAATCCTAAACTGGCTTGGGTCTGAAAGAAGATATCCACTTTCTGTTCTTATCAATGTGAATTAATTTGGTGATTTCGGTATTTTAAATGGTTCCTTTGAGTTCCACGAGCCTTAATAATTTTTACTGCAATGAAATTGTGGTAACAACTTCGTGGTTTAGTATAGCGAGAGTAAAGTTTAATGTTTTACATTATCGTTATTTATTTACAGCTGGTCATGATAACTGACCGTAACTTTAAAATATTGCCTACCTGGCTTGTTATTAATTACGATTATTTCCCCAAAACGAAACTGTATAATTTAGGAGAGCCAGAATGAAAGCTGTAAAACACAAACTTTGTTCTCATCCAACACCTGACCCCAAGAACCGACGACCCCCGTTATCTTAGGTTATCACCAACAGATCTTTAATTTTCTCGTTGTCTCATTTGGTATGTCGTGAAAAGCAGTACATGGCCTGAACTCTGTTCATTACACCATAACTTTTGCTAACAAAAATTATTTCATAAAGATGGTAAAAAATAGTTTTAAAAATATAAAAAATAGATATAGAATTATTCATTTCTAAAAAAAACATTATTAAATTCCGTAAATCTTCGTAGCTATTCCATGATCACGCCACCATAAACCTATATTCTTAGATTAAGTTCTTGCATATAAAAGATTTTGTTTCGAGCTGTTCTTAAACAAAAAGTCTCTGCTTTTATTTAGTTTATTTCTACCTCTTATAGACAGTTAATAAAGAGCTTCTGGGATAACAATGATCTTCTCAGAAAGGGGAGGGGGTTGGAGGATAGGGTTTATGGCAACTTTTTTTTGGTAAAATTCTATTTGTTACAAGCGAAAAAAAAACACATGCTAGTGAGTCGCACCAAGATTCAGCGATAACAGTAACGTCCGTCCTATTCAGATAAAATATGTGTGAGCATGGCGATCACTACACTATACCACGAGCCATAGCAGTTTGCCGTGATGTCACAATGAGTAAGCCACTGACGAACGAGAATAGCGTATCTTTGGCCGTCTGATTGAACTCGCCCAGTCACGTGATAGGCGCGTTACGGCAAACAGTCATGGCGCGTGGTATAGTATCTTTTACAATAAAGGCAGTTTGGCTGTATTCAGACATCTGGGGAAAAATAACAATGCGACAGAAAAGGTTGAAATTTCGTTTGATCCAATGGAATTTGGTGGCCTGACAATACAAAAGTCACTATTAGTGACACAGCTAAACGTTTTCTTGTTGAAAAAAGGAGTGAATAACGTTGATATTTGCCTAATGATTAAGTGACTAGTTACTGAGTAGTTTTATAAAAATAAACTCTTGTACGCCGTGAATAAAGCTGAAAATTTGAAAACACCTATAGTTTTACCGGAAACGTTCCTTTTGCTGGTTTGGGAGTTAGCAGAAAGTATATTTTAAGTTACAAGTCAATCTCAAATCTTTTTTATGGGCAAATTTATAGCATTTCGTTTGCCTTGCTTTTTGCTTTTTGTTTAGGAAGCACGAACCCAAAGCCGCATTCTGTTGTGGGTGTTGTTTGTTTTTAGGAAGCACGAACAACAACATGTTGTGCTTACAACTTTGAACACGAACACGTGTGTAAGTACAGCACGACAACGAACAGCACAAATGAAGAATTATTGTTTTTCCCATTGCTAAATAATGAGACTTCGGTGGACTTGTAGACAAAGGCTAAGATACAAACCTACTAATGGAAGCCTGCAAACCGACAAATCCTACAAAAACAGGTCCATAAAAACTAACCTTTCGACTTTTCATCTCGTAATTTTCATCAATTTTGACCAAAGATGTGATATCTCCCTAAAACAAAGCTTGTTAAGGATTCCCACCAATATCTTCGGACGTTTGAAGTCGGTATATCTAACGCCAAGCTCTTTCACCGAGTTAATACCAACAATTAATACTTCAAACAATAAATGAAATGTCACATCCACAGCAAACAAAAATTGCACAGTAAATGGCCGAAATGCTTGGCTTTAGATATCACTCGACGTCAAACGGTCTAAGAGGTTGGTGGGAATCCTAAACAAGTTTTGTTTTGGGAGATCTGGATTACGGAGTAACGTCTTGGTAAGTCTCTATGTATAAACAATGTTACGTTACATACTTGAATGTCGGGAACGAAGCTAAAAAAAAAAGCTTCAACCCTCTCAACATTAAAAGGTAACACTGTTCCATTTAAAAATTCACTGAAGCGCACTTTCATATCATGAGGGTGTCCCAAAAGTCCGAGAACACCCTCACAACTTTTTAAGGGGTTGAAAAAAAAAAGTGAAACTTTTGCAATGTAAGTTTGGTTAAAGAATCTACCTTTTCGTACAACCGGCATTACGGCCGCAGGGACCCCAACTAAGAAATTTTCAATAGAATGGGGGGTAAAGGAATACCTTACTTGAAAGGTCTTCATTAGGCGATTTAAGTGCCGCAACGATAGCTTCGATACGATGAGAGCCCATCTAAAATGGCAGCCGGTCAAACATTAGGAATTTTCTCTACATCCCTATGTCTTACTCATGCTAAAGTCGTCGTAAAGGGACGTAGGTGGCAGCAAAATGCTTCGTTAAGTTTAGTTCGATCACACCTACAACGTCTTTTGCGGTTTAAAGCCCAGATTATGGGACTCAGTGCCCCCCTTCCCCCCCCCCTAGTGGGGGGGGGCACTAAGTCTATACAGTCTGGGTTTCAAACCGCAAAAGACGTTGTAGGTGTCACCGAACTAAATTGAACGAAGCGTTTTGCTGCCACCTACATCCCTTTACTTTAGCCTGAGTAAGACATAGGGATGCAGAAAAAATTCCTAACGTTTGTCCGGCTGCCATTTTTGGTGGGCTAGTCGTATCGAAGCTATCGCTGCAGCAATTTAGTTGCCTAATGAAGACTTTTCAAGTAAGGCATTTCTTTACTCCCCCCCCCCCCCCCCCATTTCATTGAAAATTTATAGGTTGGGGCCCCGGGCCCCTGGCTTCCGGGATGCCGGTTGTACGAAAAGGTATATCCATTAACCAAACTTACATTGCCAAAGTTTCACTATTTTCTTTCAACCCCTTAAAAAGTTGTGAGGGTGTTCTGGGACTTTTGGGAGACCCTGTATAAGTAATCCTCATGGCAGAACGACTAGTAATATTTTGGGGCAAAAGTATTTCATGGTACCACAGTAATAATTGAGGAAAGTGAGTTTGAAGCAAACTGTAATTCTAAATTAATGATGTTTAATACATGACAACGTTCCAACTAAGTCACCGCTACGAAAGATGAATTGTTTGCCCAACATTTGACAGTTTCAGTCAAGAAAATTGCCCTCCCTAGGTCTCCCTGTTGATCGTCAAGTAAAATGAGTGGCTTATATCATCAACCTATCAGGAAAGCAATCAACAGACAGAACGGTCCGATGTGGTCTGTTTTCAGACTCTCAATAGGATTCCATTGAAAACAAAAAAGAAAGCCTTCGTAAATGTTTTTGACATTGCAGGATGCAGCTCTCTGTTTGGCGATCTTATTTTCAGAGTTGTTTTATTTTGTAGTAAACATTAAAAAAAAACTGAATTATCTGGGAATCTCTTATCTTTTTAAGTTCTTTTATGATGTATACCATGCGCAATGGCTGTTTGCTGTGACGTCACCATGAGTTAGCCAATGACGAACGAGAACAACGGCTGTTTAGCCATCTGATTGGACTAGCCCAATCACGTGATGTGCACGTCACAGCAAACAGCCATTGCGCGTGGTATAATTATGTCTAATTTATGTGTTATCATGAATATTATGTGTAATTATGTTAATGTAATCTTTTTACCAATGGAAGAAAAAAAGAAGTTTTGCTTGCGTTAATTGGTTAAATGGACTTACCCTTCTTGCATTTCTGTCACCTGCAGAGGAAAATAAACATCTGCAACAGTTACGTAGCAGTAACTATGTAGAAAAGCAGTGCATCGAAAGAGGGACAAGAGTAGGCAAGAAATAAAACATTTTTAGGGGGGGGGGCGCCAAGCAAGGGGTATGATATTTAATCAGTATGACCAACGCCTCAAACAATTCGTGTAATTTTCAACCTACTGGCAGAAGACTTATGAATGCTAGTCGATAGGCGACAAAACCATACAACATGAGACACAAAAGTAAGTAAAAAAGAACAAACTCACAGTACCAGGCAACGCAAATTAAAAAAAAAAATTTCCTGCTTAATGAATGAATAATTTTTCTTTTGTTTTCATTTTTCTGTTCATACTTGCCGAATTTTAAATTAAGAAGTAAAACAGTATTTATTGATGTAATACACATTTTGGGCTTCTACTTATTAAATTCATAACTGGAAGACAAACAAATAATTTTCTATACGTTACTATAAATCTTACCATAACATATAATTAACATCAATTTGAACAAATATAATCGTGCGTGGTCATGATGATTGAACAGTGACAGACCCCAAATTAGCTGATTGGCGTATAGCTGATTTGATTGGCACCTGTCAAACTGGACCCTGCATAGTCTCTGCTAAACCTGCCGGTGAGCGCAGGGTGCTACCGGGATACTTCAGTGGCTACGGGATATATTCTGGCCTAACCTATACGCTCCCTCAGGCCCAGTCAATATCAAAGATTCAGATCCTGAGGTCGGCACTTTCTTCTTTTTTGCTGCTGAAATATCTACAAAATTTAAAATTGAGCATGTTCATTAGTAAAAACATCAAATTGTGTCAGACAAGGCTAACGAAAATATTTTTTTTAAATGCTTGGGCGTTACTTTCATAATAAATCGTGACTCATTAATCAAGCGAGCGAGCGGGCTGGAATGGGCTTTACTCTTTACGAGAGATATTTACTCTCCCAGCCATTTGTTTATTTTTCTTGCCAATAAGGTAGAATTCTACTTTCCAGTCGTGTCCCTTCCGTCTTTATTATCGTTATTAGATTGCAGTGTCTGCCTGCACATCCATACATGCCTCTTCACGCAAACAGTAACTCGCGAAGTCACGATTAAATTACTCTCTATTTAAATTGAAAAAAAATCCTCTGAACAGATCGTGTAAAACCAAATAACATGGCCCTAATCTTCTCGTATCCCATTTCATAAGCTTTATTCGCTTCACATGCTACTTTACATTTAATTAACTTCTTATTTGTCTCATTGTTTACGTTTTTCGAAAGATATTTTTTTGGCAATATTGTAACATTAAGAGTCTTATTGGCAACGTGAGCTGTAAAAAAAATACGCATCTTGAAGACGATATTAAAGAGCCAGATTAATACAGCTGTTGGAAATGAAACGTATTTAATAACATAAACGTTTCCGAAAATGCTATGCACTGATAGTATACACATCACTGTTTACCAGGCCAGCCTCTACACCACTTCTGTACTTATGTATTCGTGTG
The DNA here is from genome assembly GCA_023313725.1 of Lithobius niger. NCBI lineage: Eukaryota > Metazoa > Arthropoda > Chilopoda > Lithobiomorpha > Lithobiidae > Lithobius > Lithobius niger. Next base: position 24,076 of record JAHWFP010084461.1, read on the forward strand.
AAGGCTGAGCTGATACACAGTAACGTGTACTATTAATACACAGTGTCTTCACAGTGTATTTGTAATGATTTATCCTGCAAAAAGAACACTATGACACATTAACATTTCGTCACTGTTTGATAATATGTAACCAAACTATTTATTATTCAGTATCCAGTTCTTAACGTGATTCTTTGCCATTCTTATATTTAGCAAATTTAGCTCAACTGACAACCTATAAATGGATTTGTGTTTTAAGCCATAACAATTTTTTATTTATTATAGGTGTTTTCAGTCGTAGTGATTTTGTTCTGAGAAAAATAATGTTATGAGTACCTTTTATTCTAAATTTGTTATCTTAATAATTTGTTAAAATCATAACGTAGTGCCTGATGTTTAGTACATTTAAAATTGTATTATCTTCAAATAATTTAATTGTGTAATTATGAGTGTTACATTTTGCAAAAATTAGTTTCATTATTTTGTTTTGGACTTTCTGAAAGCAGTCAATTTGATACATTGGCGCGACTTCATATACCTAAGCGCCGTATCTCAAGTAGCTAGCAATCATAGCATCATAAACAATCTTTTTATTTTTCTCATTGAGAAAATATTTTATTTTATAGAAGCATGAGCTTATCGGACGGCCGTTCATTCCCTGCTCGTCGAATCATTTGTCTCAATTTATTAATAAAGTGTTATTACGGCAGTCATATTTCCATAATTGCTCAATGTCCATCCCTAAATATTTGGCTTCAGTTACCTTTTTCTATATTTTAACAAGAGGTATAACATTCACAATCAAATGACAATTTTCAGCATGAACGAACAGTCTTTAGAAACAAAAGTTCTTATGGATAGTGTGAAAGTCTATAGTACAGGTTTTGTTACCATTTATGAACAGATAACTTGGTACGAACCATTTATTTAAATTTTTGACGTCCATAGAATGTCTAATGTATGCTTTTTTTATTTGGATACTGCGCCATTTTGAAGTACGGTATTTCGTTTAACGTTTCAAATCCAGTGAGATTAAGTTGGCGAAAGTTAACGTCAGTGAGATTAAGTTGGCGAAAGTGGTTGGTGTTTGATATCACGACTTCAAATGACGAGTCTGACAGGAATACTTAACATGTTTTGTTTTGGCGAGATGTCAATTTTTTGTACCGTTTTTGCTAGTGATAAGTTTCGAACATTTTGTATTACAAATTACAATGCTGAATAAGGCGGCGGAAATACGTTTGCATTTTTGTCTCCGTCTTCGTCGAGGTATCCACCAAACTCGCATTAGGACATGACTGTTTTATTGCAGGCAAAAATTCCAACTCTGCCCGAAATATGGTATTGAGATTGATCGGTAACTTTGAATTTACACTTCCCCTAACCTTCGCAACAGAAAATGGTACGTCACACTGTTAAACAAGGCCAAATTTCAATATTCAGCACCGCATGGAAGATTTTATTTTCGTGAAATGAGCTAGTAGCCATCTTACATCGCCTTGGAAAACATTAACTCTACTGAGACTTTTTTTAACCAAAAAAAAAAGTTAAGTTGTGTTACTTATCGTGACTTTTATGTTGTCTATTGGGCGGTCACGTGACAAAACAAGACCGGAAAACAGCTAGATTTTCTTAACTGTAGCAACAGAAGTAGTGTCGCATTGTCGCCATGCACCTGTATGTGTTATCTGGATTGAAAGGACCGCATTTTATTTTTTTCTTGGCGGGCATGTGTAATTATATTCAGTGTTCATGCCGAAGAGTACTAGAAAGAAGAAAATTTCACTCATCCTAAATATCCGTTGAACAGCACGCACTTGTACACCTATATAAAACAAGAAATCAATCAAAAATTGAAGTACTTACAATGATAAATACTAACAAGAATTTGCATTTTGGGAAATTTTTAATTCTAAATTTTTATTTTATGGTGGTGACAATTCCCATTTTGGGGATGCATTGTTTTAGATTATACCATAACCTTACTTTGAGTTACTTAACGATGTTTTTAACCTCTCCATTTTTTTTTATCAGCCTTTCTATTTTTATGTGGGCCTTTTTTTTTACATCTCCCTTGTCCAACACGTTTGGCGATGCCATCGGGGACCTTAGAGTCCCTGGCAGGTCTAACCTTGGTGGTAAGGCATTCGTGTCCCCATACCTACTCCCTTACCTTCCCCTGGCCATACTTTTATCACTTTATGTAATTGTTTTTTTTATAATGTAGGCTGGCTGTCACTGATCTTTCCTAGGGTCCTTGCCAGACCTGTTGCAATTGCGACAAATGTTATTATTATTATTAAAATACTGCCGCTCCCTCGTACAGAAGTGCACAAATGCATCTAGTGAAAAAAATAGCAATGTCAACACTAGGATGATTTGTGCCCTAACTAAAAAATTACGGCCTACATCTTATGCCATCATACGTGGCACATCTTCAATTCCGAACAAAAAGGATGCGTTATTGTTTGGAGTGTTTTACTTAGACAATCCAAAATAGGGGGTAATAAACAGCTAGCCAGCTTTGGATACCATTTAATACCTGCATCACTTAACCTTTATCTCGTAAAGCTATTACTGTGATGACAATAAAATGTTAACTTATTACTAAGTGTGAGACCGCTTGTCCGTATGTAAGGTTTGCTTTTGGCACAACCACCAATTTGTTTGATGCACCGCTATACATATCCTTTCCTACTTCGTTCCTCTTTTTATCTCCAACTTTTATTTTTTGCAATCGTCCATAAAACCGATGAAGTTCATGATTATTTGGAGACCTCCTTGGAAAATGACCTAAAATTTATCCATGAATAATGAACGGGTGTATTTTACATAGGTTTCACAAAATTATGTAAGTATAAGGCTTTCTGTGATGAGGATCTTGAAATGAAGGTCCTACGACTTTTACGCACATCCTCCCTTCTTTGCTTCATTATTCCTATCCGTCATACACCGCCAAGTTATGTATCAAAGGAGACCAATATATTGAATGTAATATTTAAAGTAAAGCAATTCAAAATAATAACCCATCGCTACCTGCGACGAATAAGCGAACTGCATGACGATCGATTTCAATTCGTAAACGTATATTACGTTGTATAAAATAACGTATTTTTTAAAGTTTTTTTGGTAACTGCATCTTAATCAAAGTCAAGACGTACGGTATTGCATTTCTGAACGAGTTTGATGGTCAGCAGACCAATCCCAGACCCTGCGTTTCTTCCTTCCCTTCCTCCTCCCCCCCCCCACCCATCCTTTTCTGGGTTGCCAATGAATCTTGATGTAAAACGGACCTTTAAGGTGAGGTATCTAGTTTTCCATCGGTTCTAAATTCCATTCATTTATTACAATTTTATTTCTCAAGGGGGGAGGGTGGGGGCGGGAGCGTGGGTGGCGTACTATGCGTAGCGTACACCTAGTTTTGACTTTACTCTTTTTTCTTCCAGTGGTTATAAATGATGGTGTCTTCACATTTGTTCCATTACGACCAAGCCCTTCATCTCACGAGGAGAAGCAGGCTTCTTGGTGCACGATCGACGAGCGTCTATCCATCGCTATGTATGTTTTCTCTGGTAGCTCCAGTTATAAATGAGAATGCCCGCTCGTGGAATCCTGGCTTCTTCGTCTTCTTCTTAGCCGGCCCTTCTATACCCTCGTTATAACGAATCCTCTTCTTCCTCTGCATCATCGACCCCCTTTTTACCCTCCTGAACAAAATTATTAAAAAAAATGCCCATCTTAGACGGCATGTTGTCCGTACGGGATTGGTTTCCCCTATGGTCGAGAAGCCCTTCCTCGCATGAGCTTATCAGACGGCCGTTCATTCCCTGCTCGTCGAAGCCATAAGGTACATGTATACCGTTCTGCCGAAGGAACGGACGTACCCGTTTTCGTTTTCGTCGTCGACGTCGTATTGAGGTCAGCGGGAGGCACGCACCTAGGGGGTCTTGGAAGAAATTGCATTTCTCTTCTTGCTTGCCCAACGCTAAGAAGATCGTGGTGCGATCTTCGTTTTATGACGCTTGGTTGGCAATCGCTGCCCTGACCGCAGCACCGGCACACGTGGGCTCTTCCTATCTCCCTCACTGTGTGTGACGTTAGCTGTGGCTGAGCTGAAGTTGCAGTGCAAAATTCCCGCTTGGCCCTATACTACCAACTCCTTTCTTTCCGCCATTTTTTCCTTCCCTCTCTCTTTGATATCTCTCATCCCCTCCAGCTTGTTGCAAGCAATACTGATGCCACATTGACAGGAACGCAAGGCAGCTATTCGAGTCGCTCGCAACCTGTACGTTTCCGTTTTCGTTTACGGCGACCAGAGTGATTTTGTTACTTTGTTGATGTCTGAATACGTAAGCCAGTGTCTACAACAATTCTAATGCTAATGGTATTCACGTAAACGAGGTTCTAATTTATCAAAAATTGTTAGATTACACCGAAGGAAGTATAAACCAGTGGCACGAGTAAAACGCGTTTTTTCTTCAATTTGCGGTATAGCTCAACACAAGTTGTGAAAGTATAAACTGATAGAAGACCGCAGGGAGCTTGGATTATACGTAGCTTTGATAGGGTGGACCCAATAGTTGAACGCGTTTGAGCTAGAGCGCAGCTATTTCCCGAGGTAAAGTATACACGAGCGAGATTCAGTTGATGACGTTTTTGCTCCCAAACTAATCCTCGAAGCAGACGACGCTTGGTTTTTCGAAACCAACAAAAAGGTTTGTTTCAACTAGCGAGTAGTTTTTAACGAAATTAATGAATAATTATGAAATATCTGATCATTCAATCTTTGCTGAACGTTAAAATACACATTATTAAAACGAAACCACAAATTCTTACCAGATTACCCAAGAGGAGAGTAGCTGACGTCGTTCCGTCGAAACCAAAGCAATGGCATGCTTTACGATGAGGGGGGGGGGGATTGAGGCTTAATGGCGCGTCGACAACTTGGTCATTAGCGCCAACCATGGTCATTGCTTTACGATGATCGCTTGTGCCGGTGCTCTCCATCTTATAACAAACGTTGCTATTTTCAGTCGCATTGTCGATTGTACTGGTAGGTTAATGCACTTTAAAACAATTTACACAATTGGAGCCGTCCGGCTTACGTTTGATGATGAGTACTCGTTCGTTTGTTAGTCCAATTTTGTGTCGATTCATAAGCAAAATCAAAAGCCAATGAGATGCAACAATCAGTAAAATGGCGCGAAATGGGAGCAGAGACATCAGATGAGTTTGTGGTATGGTAAAGCAGCTCCCAAAATCTCGCACGGTTTCTCGCGGTAAAGCGTAATAGTAAGTGGGTCCACCCTATCAAAGCTACGTATAATCCAAGCTCCCGGGAAGAACCGAATATCAATTTAATGAATTGTTGGCTGCAACGGTTGCCGTGATGCATCGCAGGGAAGCCGATGTAAAAACGATGGGTTAGCGCCATACATGACCGACGCTTTGATCTTTTGATTCAGAATAATTGTGTTTTCCCTTCTACACTGCGTTTCAAAGTTGATGAATCTTGAACGTTGGCCGGCCCTTCGCATTCTCTGACTTGTGGATTTTAAGCCAGCGAACACAAAAAGTCAACGTTTATCTCCATACACAATTTTCTTGTACGTGAAGATACACTGCTCGAAGTAATATTCCCTCAAACACGTCCTTTGTGATTGTGGTCTCCTGCTAGCTCCACCTCACATTGATAATGATGGCTCACATCCGGCTGTAGTTGTTCCTATACAGTTGCATCGGTTGATGCTGCGTGTTCGTCACTTAGAGCTAACGTCAGTTCTGTGGGAGGACATTGAGGCTTCAAGTGGTCTCTTTCAAGAGTTAGTGCAGCCTTGCTGCTCACTGATGAAATTCTTGACCATAGTCCAAGTCCTCTGGCCACGGAATTCATCAGTGTGCCACTGATTTCGGGTGGAGGTATGCCGGTTCTGCTCCTTCCTGTAGTCTTACTGCTTGAAACACGATGTCCTATTTCATGACGGAGTTAAGTTCCAGTGAGGAATATTGAGTACTGTTTCAGATAAGGATAATATTCCTAGCGTCTTTCAATGTTACAGATGATGGTGGTCAGAGTAGTTAAGGTTTTGTTGCTTTTGCTTCTAGTTAAAGAATGGTGGAGATAACCTGTACGGAAAATGTATTTCAACCTGCTATTGTTGCCTGATCAGTATAAAAGGTGAAAAGGTGACACCGGTTCTCGTCAGATCCCCGAAATTAAGCAGCATTGGGCTGGATTGATATTTGGGTGGGTGACCACCTGGGAATCTGGCTGTTGCAGACATAGGGCCTTAGGGCTTCGGGCAGATGACCAGGAGTGTTTAACGCTCGTTAAACCCTTTGAAACCCTTTGATAAAAGGTGATTCGTCAATGATCCAAGTCTGCCGACTTCCTTTCGTCCTGCAGTGATTCTTATAGTATGCAAGGTGATGATACAGATCTTTCATTTCCTTTAAAGGTGGGTGCTCTGTTATTACTTTCACGTGGGTGAGGTTTTTTTTTCATCAGCAAAAGGTTTAAACTATTGACCGAGTGTAAAGGTTGAAATATGTTTCACGAAGCGTATGAGTATTGGTAACATATTCTATACCACAGAATTCTCATTATTATGAAGCTCTTAAAATAAAAATAAAAAACTGTTTGTCATTCTTTCAGGGTAAATTGTAAGAACCCACAAATACGCTCTTTTTGTTTTGCAAATAAATGTCAGTTGCCGTAAATACTTAACAATTTCTGTAAGCAAATAATCACTGAGCTATAGGAATCAATCTTTAAGCATAACAGTACCCATCTTTTAGACCCACGGATTGCTTCAGGAAACAGTTTCATCCAGACTTCCTATAAGTAGTCATAATAACTTTTCGATCGTAATTTTTCTCGTAGATTAAAGAATAATAATAAATAAAACTGGTTCGTACTTCACAGAAATTCTTCCATGAACCGTGGGAAACGGAACAGCCAGTAGTCCGCGCAATCGGCGGCAGAAGAGCGCATTGCTCACCCAAGTACACAATGGGCGTGTTTCGCCAAGTTTGGATCGTAAAAATAGATTTAACGCACAGCCGCGCAATGGGTTTTCTAAAAGATAAACAAAGAGATTGATTTAGTGCTCAAGCACTTTCCTACTCTCCGCTTCACAGCAGCTTAGTTTTCTGTTGCATGATGGGATTGCGAAAGACAAACACAATTCCGTGTGCTTGTATAGGTAGACAGACTACACAATATAAAATGGGCAAAAATCCTAAGTGTGGCAACTCCACATCATTATCAACAGCTGCGTGTGTGCATTAGATAATACTATTTGCTAATTTACACTGAGTGTTTGTCGCTACCACCGATAACAAAAATCTCTGTTTTAGCATCCGTGGCCGTCTACTAACGATGTTGGGATCTCAGATCTTTTTTAAACATTCTCCATTAACATTCTCATGGTCCGTCACGTTCTTGTTGATTGTCACCATCTTGATGGTGTGCATCGCCTTTCCACCATCTAGGAATGGGGGGGGGGATTGAGGCTTAATGACGCGTCAACAGCAAGGTCATTAGCGCCAACCTCAGTCACAGTGCAGTGGCCCGGGTTGCCACTGCACCATCTGGGGGACATAACATGTCAGTTGCGTGATGATTCTGTCCTCCTGTCCGAGTTTTTTCAATTTTTGCAGGTGGTACAGATGTGTGACGCAGTGTCAAGCCGAACCACTGCACTGTGACTGAGGTTGGCGCTAATGACCTGGCTGTCAACATGCCATTAAACCTCATTCCCCCTTAACATTTTTGACAGTGTTTGATATATTTTAAAGAATATTAATAGCGTTGATCTTGATATTTGGTTTTCGTGTTCTAAAATATGAAGAAAACGTGCAATTATTGACTCTACCCTTCAGTTTTGAATTTTTTTACTACAGCAATCAAAGTACAGACGAGTGATTATTGATTTGCCCATTAGTAAGCGGCTAGGATCTTGAAAGGCATCACCAGCCTTAGTAGTACATTCGTGTATCTCAGGGAACTTCGACCGTTCTATTGGGTCGGCCTACTCAATATTAAGCAGCAGCGCGAGAAACAGTCCAAGATTTAACACCAAATCTCAAGCGCATCGACGTCATTGCTCCCATTTCACGCCTTTTTATTAATTCCTCCATCTCATTGGTTGTTAATTTTGCTGATGAATCGACACAAAATTGTACTAACAAATGAACGAATGCTTTATCACCAAACGTTAGCCGGACCTCTCCAATTGTTTAAATTTTTTTTAAATGCATTAAGGTAACTATGTCAATCGACAATGCGACTAAAAATAACGTTTGTTATAACGTGTCATCAGACGGAGAGCACTGTCCCATGCGATCATCGCAAAACTAGCACGCCATTGTTTTGGTTTCAAAGTAACGACGTGATCAACTCTCATCTTGGGTATATAATCTCATAAATTGTTGGTTATTTTAATAATGTGTATTTTAACGTTCTGGAAAGCTTGTGCGATCCGATATTTCATAATTATTCATTACTTTTGTTCAAAATTATTGGCTAATTGAACCAACCTTCTTGTGGGTTTCGAAAAACCAAGTGTCGTCCGCTTCGAGGATAATTTGGGAGCAAAGACGTCACCAACTGAATCGCGCTCGTGTATACGTTTCCACGGGAAATAGCTGTGCTATAGCTCAGACGTGTTCAATTGAGTGAATAGGCCCAACAGAACGGTCGAAAGTTACTGGGATATCCCTACTCTGTATTTCTTACAATTAGAAAAAAAGTGGTCCGAAAGTCCGAAGTCGGCAACATATGGATAGCAGCTTCACTGTTGGCTGGCGTGTAAAGCAGTGAAGCAATTCGAGCACTCTGGGCACCTTGTACCATGGACTTCTATACTCTCACACTGCGTGTGATGAACAGGCCACTCAACACTCCTGCCGTTTGTGGGGCTCGTTCTAGCTAGGTCAATGCGCATGCTCATTTGACGTCACTTCCTCTGCTGGCAGCCTGCGTGGCGGCCATTTTCACAATTAAATTCGAAGTGGAGTGCGTTTGACCACGTGGTCGTTTGCTACTTCATAATAGTGTTAACCCATTTCGGACCTCAAAAATAACCAGTCACTGTTCAAACCAGAGTTCATTGTTGATATGGAGTGTGCAGTAGTAAATGTACTGCGCGAAAAGAAAGCAGGGAACTGTAGAAATTAGTCGATTGGTGGTACTGTATCGCAGCCTACTCGCAATGTAGGAAGGTCCAGCCACCTAGGATCCTTCGACTACGATGTAAATAAACGGCAAACGCACGTATAGGCTAAGCAAAGATTTGGTGGCAGGTTACGAATTTTGTATGTAAATTTTAACACAAAAGTATACTGAAATCAGTTGGATTGAGATAATATTGGTAGATTTGAAGGCCAACTCAAATTTCTCTGCAGTGCTTATTTGTCTTCTATCTCTTACTCCCATATACCCCTTCCCCAAATCAAAATATTATTATTCCTCCTCATTCAGAAAAAAATTTGAAGACACGGCAAAAAATAAAATAAAAATAGTGGTAGGTCCAGCAACCACAAATACAGAGAAAAAGTTTGTCAAAAAAAAAAATAAGTGGTGTTCCACGGGGTTCAGTCCTAGGCCCCCTTCTGTTTATTCTTTGATTAAATGACCTGTCTCCTATCTCCAGATCCTGCGAGCGAAGTAAGTTTGCTGATAACCTGCATTGTCGTACCCACATTTTGGACAACGATAGCTTATCCTTATTACAGGGTGAAATAAATGGAATTCTTGAGTGGTCGACTGACTGTACGACAACTTTCAATCGCACAAAGAAAATGTCAAACTCTTCATATTATAAATACAAACCCAAACCATGCCTATTCGTTTGATCATCTTAACCAACCTGCCGTATCCAAAACAAAGAGTTTTGGTGTTTTTGCTCTACCCTCAAACAATCTTCACATTGTGATTACATCGTGAACTCGGCCCTTGGTCAACTTCACATCATTAGGCGTGTATTCACCGCGGGAGATACAAACACCTTAGGCCTCGCTTTTCGAGTTTATGTCAGACCGCTCTTGGAGCATGCTAGTTCAGTGAGGTCCCCACACTTGCTGGGAGACATTGATCACATCAAATCCGTCCAGTGTCGTTTTGCCCGCTCCATGGCGGGTCTTTAAAACCTTCCATATCCCACACGCCTACAGCGGTTCAGATTGGAATCCCTCGAATTACGTCGGCTGAATGCCGATATATTTTTGGCTTTTAAGATTATTAGGGGTTTTCTTCCAATAGACCTCCTCTTTTTTGAACTCTCGAAGATGGAAAAAACCCGGGGCCACTGTTTTAAACTAGTCAAAAAAAATCGTCTGGACGTTCGCTCTGTTTTATTTTTTTTTGCGGTGAGAATTGTCAACCCATTGAATGCACTTCCATCTAAATTAGGCCAGTCGCCCTGTCTCCGGACGTTCAGACGTGGAATCGACGAGTTGGACCTGAGACCGTTTTTGAAGAGACCAGAATTTTGTCTGCCCACATTACCACCGTCCCCGTAAAGAAATGTTTGTGGGACCGGCTGTAGATACTTCGGTTTTGGTGTCTCCCTTCAAACCATATCGGGTGTGACAAACCACATATCATTATTATTAATATATTATCCTCTGGCCGAAGTCTTTTTGTGGTAAGTCGATAGATGTATACACCCATAAATTTGGTACGTTACTTGTCTTTTACACTCTACTCTGCCTCCCCC
>JAHWFP010084461.1:34875-45773 GCA_023313725.1 Lithobius niger
CCCAAAAAAAAAATAGAACCTATTTTGTCATCTATTTCCTTATTTCGTAAAAAAAAAAAAGTAGGAACACTGCCTCCCTCCCAAAAAACTGTTATGTAACTAAACTTTTTAAAAAAAAAGCTCTACCGACTTTTTTTGTTCGACTTGTTATTTTTTGTCCTTAGACATGAATAACAGAAAACGTGAATTTTTTTTATTTCTCAGTACAGAAAATGAAACTATTAAAAACTTGTACGTAACTTACAAACGATTTTTTTTTCGTTTGGATATGCTACATGAAACAAAAACTACTCACTTGCTTATCCCGCGTTTCCCTGGTAATGAATCTTTTACGCTGTCTTGCCGTTTTTTTTCCTTAAATGGGAAAAAAAGTTATCAAAACTAGACTTACAGTACATAAAAGTATTGAAAGCATTTTTTAGTAGAAAGTAGTATTGTAGTGTACTAGACCTACCTTGTTAACAAATAAAATTAAAATAAACAAAGTAGTTCTAGATAAGCCTAAGACTCTGTTAGACTACAAAAAAAACTTCACAACAATGCTCTATAAAATCGTCCATATACGGGCGACAGGGAGCGGGGGGGGGGGGGGGGGCTGACCTAGAGAATAAAACAAACCATCTACGACTTATGGGTCTATCCACCATTTTAGGCTAACTGACTCCAGTTATTAAATGACTGCTTTGATTCTGAAAAAATAAATCACTACCTGTATTTTTTTCTTTGACCCTTAGGTTACCTTGGTTAAGCTGATGATAATTTGAATTTAATCAGGTTTACAGGTTTTTTTTTATGTTATGAGCTCAAGGTAGATATACAATATATATATATTTTTTATTATACGTAGCTATCGCAGCATTACCACAGCTGTATACGGTGTACCACCAGAAAGTTCTAATCGTTTCAAATGTTATTCAGCTGACAATAAATTTAAATAGTTAACACATAGCAAACCAACGAACCTATATGATTACAATTGTATGTAAACTACTGGTCTGTTAAATGTCGTGGAGCCATAGAACTCGGTTCGAGACACATGCTATTACGTTTCCATTCACGCGTTGTTCACAAACCAAAACATTAGGGGTTTAGATTAGGGGTTTGAATAACATCTCTGTAATGTGTGGTGCAGTGGCAACCCGGACCACTGCACTGTGACTGAGGTTGCGGCTAATGACCAAGCTGTCGACGCGCCATTAAGCCTCATTCCCCCCCCCCCCAAAACATAAAAAATGGCTACCGCATCGTGACGTCATGCAGGCTTTGACACGACCACGGAAGCAAACGCCTTGTCACAGGCTTGCACAAAGAGTGCGAACTCCATCCCTCCAGTTCCATGATTGTACTAGATGCATTAGATACTTGTCATTTTGGTTGTTTTTTTTTTTAGTCTCTTGCAATTTTTAACCGATTTTCATTCTGTATGTTGGGTTGTTGTTGCCCAGTTATTCCTCACAACCTTCCAATTTACACCACTCTACTGTATGGTTACACAGTTAATCCTCACAACCTTCCAATTTACACCACTGTACTGTATGGTTGCCCAGTTAATCCTCACAACCTTCCAATTTACACCACTGTACTGTATGGTTGCCCAGTTAATCCTCACAACCTCCCAATTTACACCACTATACTGTATGGTTGCCCAGTGAATCCTCACAACCTTCCAATTTACACCACTGTACTGTATGGTTGACCAGTGACTCCTCACAACCTTCCAATTTACACCACTGTACTGTATGGTTGACCAGTTAATCCTCACAACCTTCCAATTTACACCACTGTACTGTATGGTTGCCCAGTTAATCCACACAACCTTCCAATTTACACCACTGTACTGTATGGTTGCCCAGTTAATCCTCACAACCTTCCAATTTACACCACTGTACTGTATGGTTGCCCAGTTAATCCTCACAACCTTCCAATTTACACCACTGTACTGTTGGGTTGCCCAGTTTAGAAGATGGTAACGCAATGACACTGTAAAAGGTCACCAAGATCATTGCATGTTTGATCAATTTATCATTCCTGGTGTGTCATTACTATTGTCGATCTGTTTAAATGTGTTTTCTCATCATACGTATACTACACTGTCAACTCCGGACTTTTGGACCGCCCCCCCCCCCCGTCTATTCGTGTGATAGGGATTTACTCTTCTAAAAAAAATATAAGGGAAAGAAACAAAATGGGGGGGGGGGTGAATTGAGGCTTAATGGCGCGTCGACAGCTATGTCATTTGCGCCAAACAAAATTGATGGAGAGATTATAGAAAGGGCTTTCTGTGCTTTACCGTTTGCTTACACTTTAATAGGCTAACAATTATTACTCAAAAATAAAACTAATGGCGCCAAAAATTCGCATCGTTCGAAACGGGTTCACAGCTAGTACACTAGTATCTTTGCAGCAAAATTCGTTCCAATCTTTACGAAAAAAACTTTTGTACCACAACAAATTGATACACTAGGAAGAGTAAAGGAAAAAGAGCAAGGAACCCGGTATTTATTTGCCGCAGTTCTGAGATTAAGTACAACCATACCCAGTAGTATGTCATCGAGTCCATTAAACCTACAAAAAAGTCTAGGAAACGTCAGCAATACTTTAAGAATGCATTTGATATCAGAAGTTCCCCCTATTACAATGTGTGACGGTGGTGAGAGACCACCAAGCCACTGCACCAGTTCAAAAGACCTGGCATATCCAGTACTCCCTTTTTCCTCTGAACATGAACTCCTCGACAGTCGTAAATTTGATGTCTATGCCGTCAGGTCGAAACTCGATGCTAGCATTCACTATTTCCCTTTCGTCTAATCAACCCTTTTTTTTCGACTTTTTCATTTCCTCTCTCTAATATTTAACGTTTCCTCCCATCTCTCTTATTTCGTCCAGGTTCTGCATCAGGTCCTGAATCTGGTTATTTTGTCTAGATGCATTGGGATACGTAAGCTGTTCGGAAAAGTTGGCAAGGAAATAGAGAATTTTGAAAGACATTTGGGCAATGCTTATAAAGTGATTCCGGGAGAGGAAAGCTGCCCCGATATTGACACAAACATTTGTATGCCACTTTGTTTCACCATTCACTAGTCATCATATCAGTTTGGGTATGAGAAAGCTTAACCTTGCATTTCTCATTTCTGTGGGTAGTGTATACCTAGATGATGTCCCTGAAAAGACATGGGTACTGTGATGACCCGACCTCAAATGGTAAAAGAGGTATGCTATCAATGTCATGGCATGGAAGGACGCAGGTTTAAATTGAAGAGTTTGGTAGTCAGGTCAAACCTTTAGTAGTACATTCGATACTGACTCGCTGTTGCTTTCAGCTCCTGTTTTTATTGATGTTTCTTGATCAACAAAGAAACTGGTTTAATTACATGTTTAAGAGGCAAAGTCGCCAATGAAACGATGACTGAGACTAAAATACGTGCGTTGATATTTTATGTTTCCTTTTAGGCCGCTTGAAATGTTTGATTCAACCAAGTAAAAGAATGAAAAGGATAAAGGACATGCACTGTTTTCCTACATAACTTTGGTCTTGACAGTTGGACTCTTGGTCTGAAGACGTGTTCAAATTCTGATGAGTGGCAATCTCAACACTAAATGAATGAAACATTTCAACACATCAAAGTATTATTTTGGGATTGAGATTCCATTCTACTCATCTAGCAAATTGCAAGCATGTCATACCCGCAAGCAATTTTCGTTTAAACCCTGACGAGATTTTAAACGCATGATATAGCCTCGACTAAACTTTAAATGCCTCAAAGTTATGCGTGGAGGGTAGAGCCGGAAAGGGTGAGTGAGGCGAGGGGGTGACAGGGGTAGGAGACAACATTGACGACAACAGCACTCATCAACGTGTTGTAAATAAGTTTTATTCAAAGTATACGAGTTACGCTTTCGCATGATTAAGCGATGGGCCAGCCTACAGGCTGTTGCCAAGTGGGAGGAGGCATGGGGCTAATAGCGTAAGCCTGGAGGTAAGGCTATACTGACCGAATGAACCAACAGAGGAGCGGCTGTTTACGAGAGTATTATACGGGGGCAGACAGAGAAGGATAGTGTGGGTGGCTGCATGGACGATTGAGGGAGGCCATTGTCCAGTAATTGGATGCCCAAGCCCGGTTTCATTAGGACCTTAAAGAGATGCTCAATGCAGCGTAATATGGTTTCTATGAATCTTTATTTGCGCTGCTCTGGCCTGCAGCAAGTAGCACGTGCGTAAAGGTCCAACGAATTTCTCTCTGGCTCCAACAATGGGCGTGGGCTGCTAGCTTACCCCCCACGTCATCCCTCTCCCTCTCTATCCACCATAAAGACTCTCTGCCTCTCTTAGCTATAGCCGCGCGCCCGATCAATTGGGCGGCGGAATTCCGCCCTTTCCGAGTTCACTCTCACCAAAACGAACAAAGAGAACCCCTCTACTACCGGTGACCGATATCCCCTCGTCGGCCATTCAATGGACTGGAAAGGTGGATCCGATCAGAAATGCATGGCCCCAAGCAGCGAGAAAGGATTGAGATGCAGTGCTCAAGCTTTTATCCCCTCTTCTGCTACTACTTCTTCTTCGTCTTCTGATTCGGTATCACACTTCCAACTGATGCAATCGGCTTAGCTGTTACACCACTTCGATCCTTGAATCAGTTTATGGACAACGAAACCACTGTATCTATTGCTTAGGTGGTGACGTCCTCTTAATGAAGTTTCTCTATAAAAGAAATTCCTCTAGAAAACGTGGTTTTTTAGTCAGTGAGACCAGTGGCCGTACCCAAAGGTTCAATACAACTTTCAAAGCTGTTTCAAATTGTTGAAACTGGACCAGATTATCCTGATGGTGTATGTATAACCAAGTCGTCATTTCTCGGCATTCTGGTGCTAGACAGTCAATCGGTTAGAGTCCTTCCGAGTGTAATATTTTCGTCTCAAAGCTGTATAAATGTCAAGTAGTACAGTTCTGGTCATAAAAACGCCTTCGTTATACGGAAGAAGTTGCAGGATTAATGTATGTGACTCTGAACGAAAATGTTGATATCTCGAAAACTTCTGGACAGAATTGCATGAAAACAAAACTGGGTTGCTTATTATGACATCAGCTATATTTCTATACGTATTACATGTAATGGTAAGTAGCCAAATATAATTGGCCGAGCGAGCAACACGAGCTAATAACTAATAATATATCTCATAAATTACTGGTAGAACTGAATAAAACAAAAAGTGGATTAATTGTTATGATAATGCTATATTTCTATACGTACGACATGCAATATTCAGCAGAAAAATAGTATACGCAATTCAGTCTTTGTTTCATGAAAATCCTTCCACTGGTTTTCGAGATATTATCAGATATCATTAAATTTTTCTCTCTCGGCCAATTATTTTCAGTCAGTTAACGTAATATGTAATAAGGGTAGAAATACAGTAGACAATCTAATAAGAATTTCAGTCTTTGTTTCATGAAAATCCGTCCAGTAGTTTTCGAGATAACTGAATTCCTCCATGGTTGTTATTACGACCCTCGATATAACGAAAAAGGGCGTTTTTTTTTTTGACCGGAACTGTACCTAACTGTATGATAAATACCTGTCATATCCAGTATTTACGTATTTTTTTTAAAGAGCGAATCTACTAAGAAACTTCCTATTTATGGTACCATTAACGAAGAATAAACGTACGTTTTACAATGATTAAAGAAAACAATCATTGATAATTCGTTTCTTTTCCCTGAATCACAATTACTACATGATATGAAATATCATGCAGTAACTGGTTGTTGTTATAATTATGACAGATCAGACAGATTAAAAGTTATTATTAATGATCTGTCAGTCATGCAGTATTAACTGTGAATATTACTACATGTAATAGTGACAGGCATTACGCATAGTCATGTCTGTCTACATGTGGCCTATGACAGATATATATGTACGCATATACACACACACACACACTGATTTGTATATACGGCAGCACATAAACAGTTAATCAGCTGTCTTTCTGCATGAAATCTTGCTGCGTTATTGTTTATTCAAAGAGATGTTTTATCTATTTAAACTTTTAATTCCTAACATTTATGTAAGAGTTTCAGGATGAATTGTTCTTTATCTTATTTTTTTAATGTTTTTGGTGGCTATATCTTGCTGGCTGTTGGAAGCAATCCACTTTTTCTATGGGACTGGTTTTATTTGCGGTGTTCTGTTGTTATTAAAACTCGTTTTATTATTATTATTGTAAATTCAATCCTTTTTTTTTTTTATCTGAGGTTCACTTGGCGTAAATAAGACCAATAACACTTTATTCAGTTTCCTAATATTTGATTTTCTGTATCCTTTTCATCCTGCGCCATAATTCGAATCTATAATTTATTCTATAAAGACGTAAAGTGTGCGCGGCCTATCTTGAGTTCTCCGCAGGACGAACACAGATAATCTATTGTACGTTTTCAATAGCAGAGTACCTTGTTGATATCCAAAATGGTTACAAAAACAATGGCGGCCATTGATTAAAGCCACCCCATCCAGAAAGACGTAGCCGCTCGCAAAATACTTGCAGGCCTCAAGATACACCGCGCACACAATAATATGCTAGCTTTTCACACAGTGCTAATCCAGTACGTAATCAATTGTGTGTCTAGAAAAATATGTGGTCAATGCACGAATTAGTAAAAATTTGTTTTCCTACTTCCACTTTAGTAGGAGAGTTGGTTTTGGCCGCTGTACTGACAACTGATTCTATTATTGTCACCATTTTGAGCTTGCTTGTCAGTATTATTATCTCCAGTAACAATAATTTTGTCATCATTGACCATACCGTGTACGACTGTACGTGTACGTTTTTTTTTACTAAACCTAATCGAAAAGGGTCCAAAAATAAAATACGTCTAAAGATGGTGGCATCCACTACGGGATGAGTAAATAACTAAAATAAAACAATTACGCCAAACTAAAATGATTACACTAAAATTAAATTACAAGAAAGTTAAACGAATTCATGTAAAGAAAGTAAAAAGTCTATAATTTGTAAGTTGAGGGCTCATTTATGCAACAATGCCTTCTCGCTCGCCGAAAGCTATTTGCTAATCTGTCGTTATTTATTTACGATGACTTTCCAGTTTCTACTAACCGAATACGGCAATACATAAACAATTCAATTTACAATAACAATAAGGATAAATAACAATAACAATATCGATAAAGAACAATAAAAAACAATAATAGGATAAAGAACAAAGGGGGTGCCAAACAATGATAGTGAGCCCCCCCCCCTACCCAGAGAGAACTAAGCATGAACGGTAAAAATGAAAGTACCAATAGATAACCCATTTTATTGTGGGTTTAAACTCACAAGCTCAATATTCAGTGTTCACTCCATTGTCGTCACAAACAGATTGAAGACAACAGGGTAGGAAGACAAAACTGACTCAAAATGCTGCGTGTTGGTTACAGCCACACGGTTATTTGGTAATAACTCCAAAACCAGCAGTGTTGGCATCATGAAACTTGGTGTAATGCTAGGGCTTGTCCCCACGCGCATTTTAAGCCCAACCACAAGTCCATGCGCACCCTATAAGCGAAGCTATAAAATAAAATCAACCACGCGACGGCCCCTTGGAAGAGGCTGCACTGCAGCGCATTCCACACCTGCGGCGAACTCCATTTCAGTACGACCAAGAATTGATAGGGTTGGGGAGGAGAATTTGTGACTGAGACCCCATACTGCAACGTCTTAGATCCATTCCAATTAGTTCCGTCTGGGTTTATAGAGAGCGCCACGAGTTTTATGCGGGAATTTCTACTCAGTTTTCAGCTTGAAATTAAACTAACCTAAACGAAACTAGCTTGTATTTAATTATTATTTAGTTTAGCTTACTTGTAATTTAGTTTACTTTAGATTTAGGCTGACAAAAAAATGAGTAAAAATAACCAGATGGAACACGAGGCGCCCTCTGAAAACTCTGATGGAACTAATCGGAATGGATCTAGGACGTTTCAATAGTGACTTTTTTGAGTTACAAATTCTCCTCCCCAACCCTATAAATTTTTGGTACGACTACATGGTTCAGAAAGCGTCCTTTTTTCAACATTGTCCTTCAAGATGGATCCAAAATTTTTACACACATTCAGAAAATGGAGTTAACACGGAACTTTTTGAGTCACTTTTGTCTTCCTTACTCTGCTGTTTTTAATCTGTTCGTGACGCCAATGGAGTGTACACTGAATATTGAGCTTGTGAGTTTAAACCCACAATAAAATGGGCTACCTATTGGTACTTTCATTTTTTTCCTATCATGCTTTGTTTACTCTGGGGAGGGGGCGGGGGGGGGATAATTATTTGGCACCCTGTATAACAATAACATGAAACATTGCGGGGCTTACGGCGTAATGCCAAGGCTCCCGATGAAAATCAATCATCCTTGTAAGTCATATCTCACTAATTCCTAAATTTGCCTATTATTGCACAAAGAACAGATTCTAGTGGTGATCAAACGAGGTTGAAATCATAGCAACTAGGGGTTTGAATAATATCTCTGTAATGTGTGGTGCAGTGGCAACCCGGACCACTGCACTGTGACTGAGGTTGGCGCTAATGACCAAGCTGTCGACGCACCATCTCCCCCCCCCCCCCTCATAGCAACTTGCAGCAAGAATTCAAAATCCAACATGGTGCTCATTATGAGTTTGTTGAATCGAAAACAAACAACTGGATGTTGATATACAGAAATCAGTCCACCTATTTTTATTGCAGTACGAATTGTTTTCTTTTTTCAAAACGCGAAACCATCACGCTGCGTGCTTCATACTTCGTGTCTCGAGCCACGAAGAGAGGAGAGGATCACCGTCTGTATCATTGTCATGGTTAAAAACGTGAAGCAACCAACCTATGAAAGTTGTGATATCCACCCAAAACCAAAACTGGTAGAAAAACCCGCCAAGTTTCCAAAAACTATCGAACTTTGAAGGTAGTGATATCATTCAACCAGGGAAAGGCCGCCAAGGTCAATCCTATTAGCCAAGTTAATCGCACCCAATAATACTTAAAACGTTAAATGAAAACTTGAAGATTGCTACAGGGAGTTGCAATCTTCAAGTTTTCATTTAACTTTCGAACTATTAGTCGGTGCGATTAACTTGGCTAATAGGATTGACATTGGCGGCCTTTCCCTGGTTGAATGATATCACTACCTTCAAAGGCCGATCGTTTTTGGAAACTTGGTTGGTTTTTCTGCCAGTTTTGGTTTTGGGTGGATAGTATTATCTAAGTAAAAGCTATAGTTTGTTCCACATTATGTTTTCAGAAATCTGACTTTATAACGCCACGTTACCTTTCAAAACGAGTGCAAAAAAGACTTAAATATCCCACTCGCAGAATCTAATAGTAACTGTGTAGAGCATACAAATGTGATATTCACAGTTTTTGCATTCATAGAGCAAGAAAAAGGGGCGTCACACTCATAGTTTTCTGAAAACTTAATGTGAAACAAACTATAGTGATCGAGAAAATTGCAAGGCGTGCAAGACGTGTAACACGCCTTCAAACCTATCTAATTATTTACTTTGAGAACGTCAAGTAATGATTAGATACCTTCGGAAATGACTTAAAGTTTCAATTTTATTCAGCAGCTTTGGGCCCCTGTAGCCGTTACACTGTAACAGTAGTGTTCAAATTTGAGGTCTGTTTTTATTACAGGTGCTACATACGCTACTGTTTTAAAAATTGTTACGAGGTTCTGAATTATTCAATTCCGGACGACGTGCCATATGAATGCCGTCACAAAATATTGATTCCTTGTGTCTGCCATTTTTATTTAAGTAGCTAGTAAAGAAGAAAATCTTGCACGAACGTTTTCAAACAGCTGATGTGCAAGTTATAGTGTTATAACTTGAGCATCAGCTGTTTGAAAGCGACTTGGTAAATCAATTGAATTTTATTGAACAGTTTTCACATATCGAAGTCGTTCTGTAGCGATCTGTATCCGTTTTATTGGCGCACCGGGAGTGGAATTACTAACAAAATCTTGGCACAGGAAATTACATGCAGAATGAAAGCGCCTTGAGAGAAGGTGTGATGGCGGCCATTTTACACCCATTCCAAGACCAAATTTAATCAAAAACTTGGCCATTTATTCATCATCGTCGAGTTTTTCTTTTTTTTTTATGCTATTTACTATTCTCTGTCCTGTTCGATCTGTCAGTGCTTGAAGCTAGAAGACAAAAGCTGGGGAAAAAATAAGAGGAAAAAAATTACACACTTTAGCTACTTTTTAACGTCGTGTGTTTTTCACGCCCATGAAATGATAATACAGCTCGACACATGTGGAGCTGCCAAAGATAATAGCGGCTTCGCAACCACTGAGGACTCCAAACCGATCGATTTCCGTGTTCAAAGTGACTTCTGCCATTTAGGATGGTACTATTTAGTGCTTTCGGCAAACAGGTTTTCTCATCACAATGTATAGTAACTATAGCAACTCATTTCTTTTCCTATTTCCGTGAATGTGTTGTTTACAGGAATAGCTGTATATGGTATAATGCACAAACTGTTTTCAAAACATCAGTTCGATGCTAAAATACGTGCTCAACGTTTTAAGACGCCAGAAAGTGCACATTTTTATACAGAAAAATGCGATGGTTCAGGATTTTTCATCCCGTTTTATCCCATTTTCAACACCCTAATGATTTCCCATTTAAAAAAGAAAGCAAGCCAGAGCAGATAAACCTTGATTTTCTTTAAAATGGGAAACCATTTATGTGTATCTTGTGACTTGTAGCGTATGCTATAAAATATTTTTTGCTTGACAGCAGGATGAAAAATCCCGAAACGTCGCATTTAACTGTATAAATGTGCACTTGCTGACTGTTTAAAACGTTGACTACCTTTATGTGCTTTTATTCTTTCAAAAA
>JAHWFP010084462.1:0-10702 GCA_023313725.1 Lithobius niger
TTTTTTTTTTGCTGCAGAGGGTTTGAGCTAGTTTGCATTTAAAAACAGCCACATTCTCAGCAGCCAACATCTCTGACAGCAGTTGGTTCCAGCGACCACCAAGGCGCAGCAGGAAAAAAATTATGCCTACAATTTAATGTTGGCCTTCTTCCAATCAAAGCGCTACTGATGATCTTTGTTGCATACAATTAAAGGAGGTACCTAACCTAACCCTCCACTTTCATGTAGAAAATAATCTTTAACCAGTCTGCAACACATATGAAGATCCGCCACACGGCGTAGAAATAATGAACTCAACAATCACAGAATCTCCAAACGTCCATCATAACAAAAGATCCGCATTCCTGGCGGGTACCGACTAAATTTACATTGATCATCCCCATTCGACATCAGCATCAAATTTGGTGACCAGATAAAAGAATTGTACTCACTGGGCCGTACAATATTCTTAAAAACACAAAAAGGAGATAGAGACGCATATTTTGAATACATTACAATTTTCGGTGGCTCTTTACAGCAATCTAAGAACGTGGGCTGAGAACCATATCAATTAATCATTGATGCGGTTACTAGATCTCGATGCTGCTTGACGACCGATACGATAATTGTGAACCTCCAATCTCGTATGTCTCAGTCCAACCCATACGAATTGACATGACACATTTGTCAGGTGCCAGTGGTAGATGCCACTTATTGGACCAGAGATGTGTTGCATCTAGTGCTGCCTGCGTAGTGCTTCTGTCCTGCTGGCAGTTGAATAGATGAAGAGAGCAATCCACAACGTCTCTTGGGAGCGTCTTAATAAATATAATAAACAAAACCAGCCCCAGTGAACTGCCCTGTGGAACACCACTAAGCACAAGAATGGGTGCAGATACTTTCCCAAAAGTGCCACTGACCATAAGAATAGACCATAAGTACCAGTGATATACAGCCAAAACGAAAATAAAAAATAAAAATAAAAACCATTTACGGTAAGGGTTAAAAGATGCAGTGTACGCTAGACGTTCAATGATCAATAGGGGAAAAGGGGGAGGGAGGAACGATAGAGTACGACCTAAAATTAAATTAAGACACTTTTTAATGTATTTTTTCCCCAGCTCTTTTTTCTATGGATAAGATGTAAAAATGTTATAGTAAACAAAAAAAATAATAATAATGGTGCTAAAAAAATTGCTGCCTTAGTTTCGAACCGATGGCTTTTGGGCTAACAACCATACGTCAGGTTTCGTATGCTTTTATTACGGGCTTAAGCAATGACGTGATTGGAATCCGATTCAACGGACTGCTGATCACAAACTCAGATACCCCAGTCTGCCCATTAAGCTACCTTTTTTGAACTTAGCACTGCTACTTGGACTCGTGGGCAACCCTCCAAACTCGTCGTTTCTACTACGAGACTTGACTAAACCGTCCGTCTAACTTCTTTGCTGTACGGGTTGTCCCCGCTTGGAATTCCCAGCCTCAGCAGACAGTTCCGGCATCATCGTGAAATCATTTACGGTTAGAACTAAGGGCTGTATCTGATCGCCTTCGAACCTCCAACTTTCGTTCTTGAATAATGAAAGCATTCTTGGCAAATGCTTTCGCGCAATTTTTTCGTGAAATTCATGACGTAAGTCCGAATTTTATAAATTTGTGATGACTGTTTTTTTGCTGTTCATCCCGTCGTTTTGATAGCCATGGTGTTCCGATATATGTGTGATGTCACAAATTTATTGACCCCATCCCCCCTCGTCCGAAACTGTCACACTGGCGTGACGTCATTCTGTATGCCCCACAGCACCTTATGTCATGGAGGACTCAAAAGGTCGCGTATAGAACTGAGGGCGCCGTCTAGGCGTTATCTGTGAACTAGAATTTCTGCCCTTAACGTGTCAATGTAGAAGGGTTCACACGGACCTGAACTCCCCCAAACAGCCTACCAACTTATGGTCACATTCGGTCTCTATTATCTACAGGGTGAATCAGAATTATGTACCCATTGTTGAGCGCTGCTTTGTTTGAAAGCAACAATGACTACGCTTGCAACAATGTCATTTCTAGAATGAGACGTTAGCTATAGAGCAGTGACACGACGTAGTATTATTGTATATCACTCTATGCTGGAGCCTTAACGGGTTAGCTGCAAGGGGCGCTTCAGAGAGAAGCAGAAGGGCGTCATACTGAAGCCGATGCTGTGAAGAGTGATTTCTTAGACCTAAAACGCTCGATTCTTAGGCTTAAAAACAACGTTATTTTAAGCCTAAGAAATCCGCTCTTCCGTTGTTTTTCCCTCCATTTTTATGTAGTGCACCTTGTAGTTATGCCCTCCAAAACCCATACTGGTGCCAATATGGCGGTAAATGTCACTGCTCTATAGGAGTTGGTGTATTTCATGTCTGCCATTGTTATCCTAACCTCGACTCATTTTGGAATAAACCACGTACAGTACCTCCCATAGCTAACGTCTCATTCTAGAAAGAGCATTGTTGCAAGTGTGGTCATTGTAGCTTTCAAACAAAGCAAGCTCAACAATGGGTACATAATTTGGGTTCACCCTGTGTGTCACTTGATTTGGTTGCGTTGTAAGTCACACATTACACAGCAAACATTATAATATAATAGAATGACGGCCTGGAAAAAAAAAACATTCCGGTGTATGACCCAGCAGGCGAACAAAAGTCTGCTAAAGCTTACAAATTCATCAAATTATCTCTTGAAGGTTTCGACAGGTGGAGCCTTCCCGACGTGTTCCGGAAGACAGTTCCAAGCTTGCAATGGCTCTAAACCAGATGGAGAACTTTCCACGGTAGGTTGTAATCCTTGGTTACAGTAAGGTGTAGCAATGATTTCTCTTTTACGCAATTCGTTCACGTTTAAATGTTCTCTAAAAAGCGAGGCAAGTCGTTATTAAAAGCGACTTGCCTCGCGTACGTATGATGGTGAAACGTCTCTCTGTGTAGTCATTGTTCTGTAGACAAAAACTGTCTACAAAAACTGTGGGTTGCAATTAAAAAAATATTTTATTGTCAGACAAAGCATTACGCCTTTATTTGAATTTCGACAGCCGTTTCTCAACGTCAATTCTTGCGTTTTTTACCCCAATAAAGGTGTTAGCCTACCTCCGTTACGCTCATTATTATGCATTTTGTGCGTTCACCTTCAAACACGAACAAAAGCCCCCCTCCCCCCCCCCCCCCTTTTGTTTTTTTATTGTATTGACAAATGAGTAGCTTAGCACGCAGGGAAGAAAAGGGCGTTATCCCTGAAACACCACGTTGTAATAATATTAATTACTCTCTTCCTGTAGTTGTAATGTTAATAGCGTTGGCACCAATCTTTTTTCCAGGAATATGTCAAACGCGAAACGGTCATAAACTTCGGTATATAGCATGCAAAGTGATGTTGATTGCCTTACTTTGGGGCGAGCGAAAAAGTTACGTTGGAAGCCCCTTTTGTGTGCCGTCGTTTTGTCACAGCGGGAGTGCCTGTAAATGGGCGCCATTAGCCGATTACAAAATATACAAGCTACGTACTCGTTAGTGAAAAATGGCCCCCATGAGGTACTTTCGAGTATTGACTCGACTACTGCACGATATGTCGATTTTTCGGGGCAAACGGGTGCTAACGAGGTGGGAGCTTACAGCACAAAGAAAAAAAATTACTAGCACATATTGTTCTAGCCATCCGCCGGATTATTGGCAAAGCGAACGAAGCGAGCAAGGACGAACTACTCGCAATTAGTATACATTGTTGTCACAATAGATACGAAGCTGTACGAGGGACGGCGAACTGAGGGACAGATCTGGATTGCAAAGACCATTGAGATATAATCGTAAGACGTCATCCAGATTTAATTGACGGGAATAATATTAGCTCAGATCTACCCCTGCAGTTTCCGAACACAGCGTTACGTGAGTTACACGCATTCCTCAACCTTACATCTAGACTTTTTAGGAATTTTGGTCAAGTTTTGCTTCCATAATAGTCGAAGTCCCTAATTAACTGTAAATCATCATTAGATATAATAAATTACTAACAAGAATAAAGAGCCAGAAAAGTGAACGTAAAAAAAACAAACCGAGGCTTCGGGAGTAAGTAGGGTCAGTGAATCTGGGTTCACTATTTTTATTATTTGTAAAAGTTTTAAATTTTAATGTTAAATTGCCTTTAAGGGTGCTTTGCTTTGGCGTGTTGTACTTGATTGTGCATTCTGTACTTACAATGCTTGACTGCTGATTTTTAATGCACTTGAAAACGGGATGCTAGTTATCCCGAAACGTCGTTTGTTTTTTTGTATGTTCACTTTGCATGCGTTTTATTCTTGTTATCTTGTTACGATCATTAGAAGTGATACATAGCGTACTTATTTTGTGCACATCGGTAGAGGTAGGCCTTACATATCTACATGTCCACGGCATTACTAGTAGCTGTAGTGTTTGCTTCCTGACAAGCCAAGAAGAATTATGATAATGATTCAATTCTTACAAAGTGTAATATTTTTTTTTGACGATAACGCTCTTTAACAAAACGGAGGCTTACACACAATTTACGAGGCTAAAAAGCAAGCAGTTAAACGCTGTTAGGCATAAATCCAACGTTAGCGCCTTTCATTGGCAGCTTCGAGGCAAATTTTTTGACAAGTAGATTGCCGTCATTCACCCGATACGGATCTCGACGTGCCGTTCGTTTGTTAAATTCAGAGCGAGTTTCGTGTAAAACTTGACGGTAATGGCGTGTCTCTGAGCATGTTGCTGGTTTGTGCGTGTAAACTGAACGTTTTTGAGCCAGTGACATGACAGGACACGGTGGTGAACGTGACAGATTTGGCTTTAAAGCGGTTAGATCGTTAACAAGTTCAAAGGAAAACGAATTTGCAGAGTTATTTGTTGCTGAACGTATGACAGAAGAGTATGCACATACTTTTTTTTTTGCCTTCTGTACAGCCGTACGGGCTTAAAAGACTATTACAACGGCTTTATCCGTCCGTCGTCAGTAGCTTTTTCCAATTTCGGAACGGTATACCAGATAAAGACGACACGGTAATCACCGTTAACGGCAAATTAAAACATCGTTGGAACAATTTTGGATTGTCGCTTTTAACCATTACAGGAAGACACGCAACCGTAAAAAAAAAACAAAAGGATTTCGCTAACGACACACACTTGAAATAGTCTCGTCGCCATGATGAATAGGCTCCTACTCCGAATAAAATTCTTCGTTATCTGCTACTTACGAAATTAAAACGGCAAGTAAAAAAAAATAGGTCTAAAATCACGTTACCACGACGACGTCAAGTTGCTATACCAGTTGCTGCTGGCTTCATCAATAACACTATATTATGAACGTTCCTCCATGTGTCTCTCCCGTCGCTTTGCTCGCTACCACTGATCTATATACGTGGCGTTCGACGAACAGCGTGTCTGTGTACCGGGAGGCGCACCGTGTTGCTGCTACTTACGAAATTAAATCGGCAGGCAAAAGTAGGCATAAAAGCTGACAATTACGCCTACAATCTAAAATCACCTTAAAAATTACCTTAACATAACACCTTAAAACATAACACCTTAAAACCACCTTAACATATATGTAACCGGCAAGCTGACAATTACGCCTACAATCTAAAATCACCTTAAAAATCACCTTTACATTTATGTAACCGGCAATTGTGATGGTTACTGCTTTTAGATTGTATAGTACAGTATAGGGATCTCTGTTGCAGTGCGTGATAGACGTGTGCACCTCAACATATATGGAAAGTATAGCGGAAGTGTGCAGAAGACCGGTTGAGACTAGGTAGTCGCTGCTGCCGCTTGTTTTTTTTTTACGAATGTCATTGGCGAAACAGAGGTCAATTAAGAGACTTAATAGAATTAACAGAAGCGACGGTTGGTCCAGGCGATTTCTTTCAAACCGCTTACAATATCGGGATCAAACTTGCATGCTACGTGGATCTGGGTGCAGTCGAAATTTCAGCTGTTTCTGAACAGGGGAACGTTAGTAATAAATGTACCGCCATGCTCATTCGTGATCAGTACTTCTAGCGGCAAAGGTAAAAGTTACGGCGTTGGTTTATTACGACTTCAGTTTCGATTCGAAGATAACTTTCGACGCATTTCGTGAGTCATCATTTTAATTACTGCCAGTGGATGATTGGCTGCAGGGATGTGCACGTGAGGGGTGGGGGGGGGAGCCCCTGCCTCATAGCAAAGTGATCTTCTTGTAAAAAAAAATTACCGCTCGAGCGGTGAATTAAAAGAGTGAAAAACGGCCCATTGAAATAGGTCAAAACGGCTTAGGATTGGAGCGAAGAGGGGCAAAAAAAAAAAAAAAAAAGGTTGAAAACTCCTAACCTCTCGGGGCAGTGTGCACTCCCGGATTGGCTGTGTCGACAAAGACGGTATGCCTGTGATCTGGAGAAAGATTGTTTCACTAGGTTCGAGTCGCTCCCTTCGAATGATGCATAATTGCGTGAAGGAGACTTACTGTATTAAGTTGTTTCGTGTGGAGGTTTTCAATGTCTTGTTTACAATGTTTCCGGCGTATAATTCTATCTAGATATACATTTTTTTGGAATTTTTTTCCTTCACAAAAAATCGTAGCTGAGTTTCTACTTCTTTTTTTTTTTTACCATTTTCAGACTTGTGGTTAACAACTTTTTTTAAGTGATCTTAATATTAATATATATATATATATATATATCGCTTTATTAAAAAAATTATATAAAGGAAAGAGGAAAACAAGCCGAACAACCAACCAAAATTAAACACTGGAAGTAACGTAGTACTTTAAGCCACCTTTACGCACTTACGCACCTTTTGTTCGAGTGGCTTGACTCGGATTTGAACCAGTAACCCAATCCTTGCCAGATCACTGACATAACGGGCTTCAGTGAGTCATATTAGTGCAGTGGAGGCGTGGGAACGTCGGTGAAGCCGTTGTGTCAGTGGTCGTGGTATGTATTGGGGTGCCGGGTCGAATCCGAGTTATGCCACTCCAACGAAACGTAAGTGCATAAAGTAGACTAGCCATATCGCTCGCTTCGCTCACGTCGTCTCGTGCATGAACAAACTATGACGTCATGAACAAAAATCATGAGGATAAAAAAACAAACTTTGACGTTATTTTTTCTGGGTTTTGGGCATATTTGAGGGTCATAAAATCAAGCTAAAGCGATGAAAATGGGCCTAACCGAAGGTTTGGTTTGGTCCTAATCCCATCTTTGTAGGTGCCTTGGTTCCAGAGGAGTAGAGGTACACGCACGCAAGCACACACGCATGCGCATCGTAGGTCTTTAATGATGTAGATTTACTGTACTGTGTGATTTCCAGTGTATGATTTTCTTTATTTGGCCTGTTTTCCTCTTTCCTTGATTTTATTTCTTGTTTTATTTCGTTACAACAAGCTGCCAAAAATGTTGAGACAGCACCTAAACTTTGTTAATTATTTGTTTCGATTAAACAGTGCAGGGTTTTTGTCGTCGGCTTAGAGAGGAGGATCTTAAGCCATTTTTAAAGCTCCCTCCTCTCATGACTATCTGGTATTTGTTCTCTCCGCCCGTTGTCTTGTTGCCCATAATCTCCACTTTCATTTAAATTAGGCTCGGTGTCAGAGGTTCAAAGCCCTTCCGTTGTCCTACCGCAATTTCTGTGGAGAACTTGCATGTTATTATTATATTATTATTATTATTTTTTTTATGACCTTTATTTTATTTTTAATAAGTATTAACAAAATTGTATTGTGAAATTCTAATGTATATAATATATGAAAATATAATTTTGTATACTGTTTTTGTAAATTGCACATACAAGCTTCTTTAGCTTCGTGCTCCTTTGTTTTTCTGACTTTCTATTTTGTATATATTTTTATAACTGTAATAAATTATTATTATTATTAAAACTCTTTTATTAAAACTATTTTATGCTAAGAAAATTCTTTAAATCTGGCGATAGAAAAACGCTTGTATGGGCTTTTAGGATTTTCGTTCTTCCCATCTTGGAGTACGCAAGCCAGGTCTGGTCGCCATATCTGTTACAGGATGTGGACCTAGTCGAATCTGTGCAGCGTCGATTTACCAAATCATTAACTGGGCTTCAATCAAAACCATATAAAGATAGGCTCGCATTGACGGGTCTTGTGTCACTCGAGCTACGTAGGCTAAGGACCGATTTAAAATTTACCTATGCTACGTTACGCGGAAATCTGGGCCATAATCCCTGTAAATTCTTCTAATTACGGAATAGCAAGCGTACAAGAGGCCATCCATGGAAGCTGGTAGTGGGGCGTTTCTCACATAATAGTCGTAAGTTTTTTTACTCGTGCAGGGTGGTAAATGTATGGAATTCTCTGCCAGACTGGGTTATCCAGTCCTCCAACCCTTCGGTTTTCATGCGGAGCCTAAAATGTTGCGACCTTTCTGGCTTCCTATATAGAAAATTGTAATAATCATTACTTATAGACATAATCCCTTCGGGATGGTTTTTTTTATTTAAATATCTTGTTATGTTGTTTCATTGTTTGGGCATCGCGTTAGTGATCTTCTGATCCTACTGGTTACCCTTAACAACAATTGTATGTTGTTTGTTGTTAATAAAGTCGTATTATTATTATTATTATTATTATTATTATTATTATTATTATTATTATTATTATTATTATTATTAAACAAAACAGTGCTGAAATATACAAAAAACGCCAAATTTTAAATGTTCCACAAACACTGGCTTGGATTCTTTTTAAAAGACATTATAATAACAGAGAGTATAAAATTAAAATAAATCGGATAATTCGTGGAAATAACAAAGGATTAATTGAACCAATTTGGAATAATTCGTATGGTAAGAGAGGATTAAACTTTCTAATTCCACACTACTTAAATAAACTTTCGAGGACCTTAAGAGAGGCAGACGCATTTCACAAAGTTCAAAAATCAATTGAGAAATGGATCTTAGAACATTTTACATAATCTTTGTTGTTCTTTTTTTTTTTTTTATGTATTCTAATGGTAAAATATATTATAGACCATAAAATCATGTATTAAAGTTTATTAAGTGTGTTATACTTTATGTTCCTTGCTTGCACATACAAGCTTATTAGAGCTTCGTGCCTGTACTTAACATTCTGTACATTAAAGCAATAAATTATTATTATTATTATTATTATTATTATTATTATTATTATTATCGCCTCACAAAAAAATTGTATCGCCTTTTTTGTTTTCCATAGCTTAAGAATTATTAATTTGAGTTGAGTTTATTGTGATTATTATTTAGAAGCAAATATACGGATAGTCATAAATGTGACAAACCCACACATCAGGGAAAATGAAAATAGACACAAAATCTCAGGGAAATGTCAGGGAAAACAAGAATTTTTTAAATCAGGGAAAAGACAGGGACATTTTGAAAATTGCCTTTGTGTCTGATCTGTAAGTTCCATTGATTTAGCAAATCTGAAACAAACTCCTAGACTAGTAGCAAATATTCTAATTTGTGCTGTAATATGTGTAAATATTTGAGATATAACTTCAGTAAACCAAATCTTAGGCTGGTATTTTTTACCTTTGAATAAAACGCGTTTCAATAATCCCATTGGACTAGTCTCTAAACAGCGATTTTAGGGGATGCTGGATTATTTTCGTTCAAATATTAGTAAAAACTAACTAATAACCTACAACTAAACATCTTGTAGACACCTGGAAATGGCCATTGGCTGCACCTGGAAAATCTGGAAATATCAGGGAAATTGAGAATTAAAAAACTGCCTGAACCCTGTAAAATTGCAAAGGAAGAACAAAAAAAAAGTAAAAGTATTAATCGGCAAAAAAAAACTGTACAGTATTAATCGGTAAACTTTCCCTTCACCCGAATTTTAACGAAAGTTTGTTTCATCATATTGATCTTAGGTTTTAGTTCGAATAACGAAAAATAGTGACGAAAAATAGTTATAGAAAGCTAAACACTGTAGTATTGTTTATTTCTAACTTAACGGGAAAAAAACTTTAATTCTATTTAAAATTCCTTAATTTTAGCTTCTTTCCATTAACAAATTCCTTATTTGTGTTCTTATTTTTGGTGTTAAAAATTCCTTATGGCCTGCTTTTTCCCAACCTAAAAGCACCTATACCACGCGCCATGGCTGTTTGCTGTGACGTGCATATCACGTGACTGGCTAGTCCAATCAGACGGCCAAACAGCCGTTGTTCTCGTTCGTCATTGGTTAACTCATGGTGACGTCACGGCAAACAGCCATTGCGCATGGTTTACGCCCCCTGAATTTCAGATCCGAAGTGTTGGATAACTTGGGTATCAGTACCTAAATCAAACGTAAGTAGTCAACAAACTAAAAAAAAAAACAAATCAAAAGCGTCTATCTCCATCAAAAAACGGGTGTAACATAAATCTCTTTTCTCGTATAGTACACACGAAAATTTTACGACTTTTTACGGAATATAATTTATCTCTGCAAGAAGACGACTAAAGATTGATGCCATTGCGATTCCACCGTAATGGACGTTGAACTCAATATGCAGCCATAAAAGGCGGCTAGCTTGGTCAGATGGGTTAGAATTTTGTCTCCCATGGAAGGGTAAAAGTCCACTTTTGGAGATATTGTCCGAGATGTTTGATGGACGAAGGCATGACATTTATCGATAAATTTGGAGAGCTTTACGAAGCATCTCTTGTTGGATGAGCTTAAAAAAAAAGAAATCACAAACGAA
>JAHWFP010084463.1:15477-29700 GCA_023313725.1 Lithobius niger
CCACATTTTAAAACGGATTTTTAACCAAGGGATTGACTAACGGTAAGTAAATAGAACTTTGGGGTCGTACTTGACGTGGAGGATCGAAAAAAATGGTGTCGGAAGGAATGTACCTTTAATACCCAAGTAAGGTTAAAAAAAAAAAAAAGTAAATTTTTCGCCGTTTGGACATGCGTGGAAATATTTATTTATTTACTTAACACGCGGCCCGTAATTATTGACGCGAACGCTTATGAGAAACAATGTTGTTTTGTTTCGCAGCGTAAGTGGAAATTAAGCAGCATCGTGCTAATTTAGGCAGACTTTAGCGGGGCAATGCGAGTTGCCTACCACTTCCTCAGACTTCCGATTTCCAGTCAGAAAGCAGTCTCGGTTCGGTGTAATTTTAAAGCAGATTCCTTGTTTGCTTTCGTTTTTCCCGGTTACCCTTGAAAACTTTCACACCCATTATGGAGTAACTCGAAACGACTCGGTTTCACATCGTGGCGCAACGATTTAGACTACAAAGGCTTAAAAACCAAGCATTCATAATCGTAATCCGTGCAACTAAACTGTTCAAAATATGGCAATGAAACAGCGTGATCTTAATGATTTTTTAATAACTATGTAGGTACTAAAATAACAACATCCTAGCACCGGCTGTTTCAACAGCTTCCTGCAAGTTTTCCCGACACTCCAGGCGTCACTGAGGAGCGGATTTAAACTCTTGTTTTGCGTAATTCTGTAATTCGTATGCGGGGAAAAAAATCTTGCATACTTGATTAATTAATTTTTTTCCGTCGTAAATCCTGCTAAGCACGCCTCTGTTGCATAAATACGAACTCCGGGTTGTTGGTGAATTTTTCGTTAAGTTTTTTTGCGAGTCGATAACAAGCCTAAATACGAAAGCCAGTATGTAAATAAATAATTGCTGAGGTGTTTGACTTAAAAACAGGCACCTTCCGTAGCGGCAAAAAGGTACGGCTGGTTCAAAATGACTGCCTCGATGAAGATAACTAGAATTTTATCTCTCTCTCGACATCATAACTCTGATTTATCAACATAATAAATTTGCGATCTTCTATCAGTTTTTGTTCGTTAAAATGTTATCAGTCTTATCATGAGTCCCTTTAATGACAAATTGCAAATTTTTCACACGAAAACAAAAAATAAATAAACAGGAGCGTTCATCCTTCACATCAAGAGCTGAGGTTTACAGTATGCAAGGCCGTATTTATAAAGGGCGGGGGGAGATTACCCCCTCCCAACCAAAAGGGCCCCTTTACACAAAAACATAATGATTAAAATATTATTTTATTAAAAGCTACGTCATGATAAAATAACCATTCGTTTGCGCAAATAAAACCTTATTAAATAAATCATAAGAATATGAGAAAAAGGTACTCTCCAGAAACCGGATGTGGCAGTGATGTGTTGTAAAGTTGTGTTGTAAAGTGCTTCAACTTTCGGAACTCCAGGCACTCTGCCCCAGGAAGCCAGCTGGCTTTGTTCAACTCCCTCCAAACATTTTTTTTCAACTGGACCACTGAACTGAGGGCAGGGCCGGGCCGACAGGGGGTACAACTGCTCTCCCAGTTAGAGCTAACAGGGGCGTAACCAGTGTTGTTTAAAAATGCAATTTCTTATACGAGGTGTTGATTTTTTTACTTATTCATCAACTAAAAAAAGTAATCCTTCTTACATTTTCCTTCGGTTTTCAGTCTATTTGCTCATATGAAAGAAAGCATTTAAATTTTTTTAATGAAAACTATGCTACATTTTTAATTGCTCTGGCTCATAAGCTGGTAAAAATAAATGGACAGCTTGTTCCTTTTTTTATTAGATTTTCACTTAAAAAAAGTTCACGTTTTCGTTTGTTCACGTTTTAACCTGAAAATGTATTTTTAAGCCTGATCTATAGTTATAAAACGCAACAAATTTAGTACCAAAATGGCAGTAATTATTTTATGGAAGAGGGAAGGGGCGTATAATCACCATCTGCATCCCCTTAAATAATTTCTTGGTCCGAAGAGGCCCTCCCCCCCTCCCCCGGTATAAATACGCCCCTGAGAGCATGCCACCAAGCAGTAGGCTGAGTAAGTCCCAACGCGTATCACGAACCTTGTGAAGCGTCCCCCGGGAAACCCAAACAACGTGAGGAACCACAGCTCAGTGCTCAAGAGTGATCAGCTACCAGCCAAGCAGACGGCAGATTGAATCCCACCACTAACTAAGCCCCTCGGGACTTTAAAAAAAAAAAAGTTTACAAGTCGTCTGTTGGGGGGCAGGAAAAAAACAAATACAAGGCTGTATATACCAGGAGCGGAGACCCAATCAGAAAATTTTTGTATTAAGAAAAACTGAATCCTGATTGATGTATATTTACTATGCTAACTCTTAACACTAAGAGAAAGGAGACTTGACACGTGAAGTTGACAGCAGATAACAAGTGAAGTTTAAAGGGACGTCCGGGCTGCCTTATAACAGCTCCGCGCAGATCGCCATCCGCGCATTTACCAGAGCCAAGGTCGGCTAGGGTGGTAGCTGCGTTCCTCGCAGCGAGAAACGCAGCTGCTGACTCAGTTGGCTTTGGGAATAGTACACGAAACAGCATCAAATTAAAGATTGTGTCGTCACAAACCGGAATGATTCTCGTAGTTTAAAATCACAATTTATAATTTTCTAGGCTAGTGTCTTATAATTTTGCTTCGGCGATCTATTGGAATAATTAATTTTAATTTGTACCGCATTAGTCTTTTAGAATTTTGATTTCACGGTAATTATTAGAAAATTAGTAGATGTACACACAGAGATGATACGTCATGATTATTGTAAGCGCGCAATGCATCATTTAGTGACGGGTCGTTAGTAAATAAAGTTCCATTATAATCAACAGAATATCTCCTAGACGCCACATTTAAAAACGGATTTGTACCAAGGGATTGATTAACGGTAAGGAAATAGACTTTTGGGGTCGTACTTGACGTGGTGGATCGAGAAAAATGGCGCTGGGAGGTATATCCCTTTAATAGGCAATGCATGAATGAGCTTATATAATCTTTACAGGTTACATGTACAATACTCGGATTGGCTTACCACACTAGGTATAAACGAAAGGTACACCACCGATGGGCCAATCATAAGCAAGTAATCATAGCTACCAGACTGACATAAGCAAATAGTTGTGTGCACGAAAGGTACACACAACTTAGCAGTTAGCAGCAGAACAGACCACTGATCGTTATGTTTTCGCCGATATTGATATCATCGGATTTACTCAATCAAACCGGTACCTCGCCTTATATCGTCTGAATGATAATATCGAAAATTATCGCTTCCACGAAATATAAGATTTGAAAATATTGAAAATATTTCAAAATACATGACGCGTATCTAATTTTAATTTGATGTGTACAAATAAAATAGAAAAAAACAAACTTGCCCCAAAGCACAGTGTTCACTTCACACTCTCAAAAAAAAACTTAACAAAACGGACACACTGTTCTCGATACTGTTTAGTTCTCGATAAACTGATATATATATATGTCCCAACACCTAATCCCCTCACCTTCCTTTGCCGGCCAACCTCTTTCATTACATATGATTGTCTTCTGTTTTTAATTTAGGCTGGCTGTTAGCGATCTTAGGGTCCTTGCCAGACCTGTTGCTATCGTGACAAATTATTATTATACTAAAGAATCGTCTCAGCCCCCCCAAAAAAAGTAATTAAATAATTTTTTTAATAGGAGAGATGAAAAGCCTACTACGTTTGACGCGATAGAGAAACGTAACATTTTACTGTTTTTTATTTTTTATTTTTTTTTAGCAGTGCCCTTAGGGACCAGACATTACTTAGGGGGGGGGAGGGGTCGGGGGGGGGGCGGGAATGAAAATGTGACCACAAAGTTTTCGATGACTTCCTTCCCCACCACTTCAAAACCCTGATAAAATCTTCATCTTCCACCCTCCCTCAAGGTCAAAGAATAATGTAATCCCTTGGAAAATTCCTTGAAAACCCGAGCAGAGCGAGCAATTCATAGCCCTAGAGTGGGTTGATCGTCCCTCACCAACCTAGAAAACGACGTAATTTCGGCGTAGGCTAGTCGTAAGCAATGTTTGCCCAAGCCATGGCCAAAGACTGCGTCATTTATCTCGTGTTAGAGGTTCAGAGTGACGAGTTATGTGGCCCTGGCCTCCAAACCATGATGACATTAGATCGAATCACGATTCTAACCTGTTGTGCCTCCGCTACCCCCTTCTCCAGAAACAAATTCCGTCAACGCGTTTTTACAAAAGTGTCATAATGCAAATCAAAAATATGTGAAAAAAGTAGCTTACGCTCTAGAAGCCGGATACTACAATGGGGGACCGTAAAATGCTTCCGGGGCATCCTGGTACTGGGGAAGCTTACAGTGCTTCCCCAAACCACATACTTGGCTAAATTTTTCTTGGTGCACTACTGCGCATTACCAATTAATTGTTTTGTGTTAGCCTACTTTTGTGACGAAACCTACGAAAAAATTGGACATTAAAAGAAATCGTAGACGAATTTGATATTTGGTATTTATAAACGTAAGAGCATCTTAACGCACAAGATCCAGTCTTCCGGATACAAAGAACCTTTAAATGCAAAATTCAATGACCAAAAAAATTAAATTACTTGCACGACTATAATTACGTAACTTAAAATTAAAAGTGAGAGGTATCTGTCTCTCCTTTGTGTCTTATCCTCTATTGTTAATCAAATTTTTATCATAAATTAAAGTTGTTACATCACGACAGCAATCAGGAGCGTTAAAAATGACGGACTTTTTAAAAGTGAAAGTTATCTGTCGTCCCTTTGTGTCTTATTCTGTATTGTTAATCAAGTCTTTATCTTGTTTGTCAAATTAACTAAATGTTGTTTAAGTGCCTACCCAAAAGATAAAGAGATACATTAAAGTTGTGTCATCTCTACAGAAATGGTAAGATAAGATATGCTTTGGCATAATATACACGATAAGGTAAGATACGAGGTGCTGTGGCGTAAAATATAAGATAAGGTAAGATAAAGAAACATTCTTCCACGCACGCCAAAACTTAAATTATATTGAGTAAAATGTTTAAAGATTTTTTTTTTTCTTTTACTGACGAGTTTTACGTAGACGGTGAAGAAGGAACGGATCTAATAAGATATAACAGAATAGTATTTGACGGCGGCAAACCTGCGAGAGTCGAGTCAATAACGGACTGATCATGTTATTTCCGGGGAGGGGAG
The DNA here is from genome assembly GCA_023313725.1 of Lithobius niger. Taxonomy (NCBI): domain Eukaryota; kingdom Metazoa; phylum Arthropoda; class Chilopoda; order Lithobiomorpha; family Lithobiidae; genus Lithobius; species Lithobius niger. The sequence continues at coordinate 20,714 of JAHWFP010084463.1, forward strand.
GAGGGGGGGGGGGGCTGTGCGAGGAAATAGGGGTCATAGATTTTTAGACCCTCTCGATGGGGGATCACAAATTCTTTAGGCCCGTCAAGGGGGGATCACACAAAACTGATTAAACTGGAGGAAAAAGTAATTTTTGGACCTCACAAATTGCACTTTCAACAGTCAAAATTACTGAAAAAGCCTCTGCTTCTGGGGGGGGGGAAACCTTGGTGGGCTTCCCCCCCCCCATGATGTCAGTTAGTGATGTTACAGTCAGTATCAGTACTACGTAGTGTAGTTTTGTTTTATAAACTTTCTAGAAGAGCCTTTCCTCCTGCTAAGAAACCAAGGACCTTAAAAGGCTTAAGGACCGCCTTTAAGGTCCTGACTGTGTTAGGAGTGTGGGCATATAAGCAAACAGTGTGTTCATCGTACAAATTACATGAAACTCGGCTCAATTTGGGTGTGAGAAACACCTCTATCACGTACTGCAACAGCGGGCTCTATTATTGTATGCAATCAAAAATATGTTAGCTTTTAGGTCTAGTTTTAGATTTTAGGCGTAAGTGTAAGCTATTAGGCCTAATTTTTACGTGTCGTTTTAATTTCGTAAGTAGCAGCTAACGGGGAATTGGGTTCGAGAGTAGGCCTATTCATTCATGCAACACGGTTGTCAATAGTTTTTAAAATGAAGCTAATGTGTGTCGTTAACGAAATCCTTTTGTTTTATTTTTATGGTTGCGTGTGTTCCTGCAGTGGTTAAAGGCGACGATCAATTGTTATTATTTCACTGAATTACGTCGAGGTAGTCTGTTAGCTATAAGGAAACAACGATGTTTTAATTTGCCGCATTTTTCCAAGTCCACTTGACCACCACTGAAAAAGGCGATGGATGAACGGACCATCTTCTTCCCACCCGTTTCGGCTGTAGAGAAGCCTAAATACATTTGGACATCATGAAACACAACATTAGTTATAAATTCGAATTCAGAGATATAATAAATTCTACCACTACACCAACCGTACCAATCTTCGGGTTCCTACTTGAAAAGCAATTAAGATTTACAATTTTGCAGCGATTTGATCGAAATTCTGTAAATGTCATAAAATGTATGATGAGTTGTCCCATCCATGGACGCCAGTGGAGTAAGCAAAAGAAATGATATGGCTAGTAATACGTTAGGGATCGTTCATTATTTATCAACGGGGTACGCCGGCGAAACTGGGGGGGGGGGGGGCATGAAAATTTTTATATAAAGAGGAAGAGGGGCACATTTTTTTGGAGGTGCTATCGGGAAGGGGGTGGGGTCACGAAAAAAACCGCGAGAAAGGAAGTGCAAGCAAGTTAGAGAGTGTTAATGTGATTTTATTTATTAATAAATAATAAATAATAAATTATTTATTAATTTATTTCGCTCAGCACATCTCACAACGTATTAAAGTAGGCCTAGTACCTTTCGTACACTCATTTCATGAAAACGAAAATTTTAATAGAATTTTTTTTATATTGATGACGGCAATTCGCCAGCCCACTCCCGTTGATAAATAATGAAAGGTCCCTTACACGATCGAAATTAAAAAAAGTATTTGAAGGAAGTGGCAATGTTGTAAAAGTATATTGTCAATTTGTTATACCTCCGTAGGCGTGTTTGTTGAAATTAGTTTAAAGACGCCTTTTCACCTTTTCCATTCCTGGATACAGCACCGTAGAATCTTCGAGCAATATACAGAAAATAGCCGTAAATTTTAAAAAGGAACAGTACTTCGCAACAGCGCCGCGAATTTCATAACGAAACCGAGATCACGTGACCCACATCAGCCTATTGGATGACGGAGAATTTGGTACGTGGATGCTGTGTTTAGAATATGGGAAACGCTATCGAAATGGTGAACTGGCGCCTTTAAAGTAAAGCTCGCGTTTTATTCTCCTGAACAGTCAAAAGGGCGGAAACGACAGCGACGACTTTGTCTGTCCGTCGCCTTTATCAACAGTCGTCAAGTGAACTTTAAAAAACACGGCAAATTAAAACATTTTTGCTTCCTTATGGCTGACAAGCTTTTTCGACGTAACTCAATGAAATAATAACATTTAATCGTCGCATTCAGTATTCGACATGTCGCATTTAACATGCCTTCTTCTAATAGTTTAAAGATTCCTCGTTGCCACGGCAACGTGAAGTCTCGAACCCAATTTTCCGCTATCTGCTACTTACGAAATTAAAACGGCAGGTAACAATTAGGCCTAAAAGCTGAAAATTAGGCCTAAAATCGAAAACTAGGCCTAAAAGCTAACCACATTTTTAACCTGGAAGTGTCATGGTTACTTCCTTTAGATTATATCACAGAGATCGCTGGTGCAGGGAGGGGGTGATAGAGGTGTGCCCCTTAACTGTGGCGGAAGTGTACTAGGTAGTCGATGCTCCTACTTGTTTAATTTTTCGATTTTGTAGGCGTTCTGTTGTTTGCTAATATGTTTTCGGCCAATCAGAATTAGGGAAAGAAAGTTCTGCCACACAGGCTTGGATGACAAAACGCTACTCTTATTTTGTAGATGTACATCCTCTATATGCGTAAAATTTCCAACACCAAATGGGTTACCATTCTCTCAAAGTCCTCCGTTGGTAGACATCAACCTTAGAGGAAGAACATCAGCGACCAGGGGTTTTAATTAACCTTCAAAAACGCAGCCAGAATGTATATGTATGACTAAACCCTTTTTCGAACGAAACATGACTGCGCATTATTTGTGGGGTGGGCAAAAATAAACGGAATACCTGCATAGTTGGTGTCGCAGTGTTCTCCCTCCACCCACCTAGGAATGGGTTCATTGACAGCGAGGGCGGACCAGAAGACATAATATGCTAATTATTCGCGTAAAAATTGGAAGGCGCTAAAGGAACATGGTAAGAAAAGGTCAAGTGCAAGTTGGACGAATGAACGAAAGTTGATTAGCAAGCTGGAAAATGGGTACGGCTGTCACACGGTCCTCTTGTTTATTTCAGGATGTCCACGTGTGGCCTCGAGGCAAGATGGACACTCACGTTGACCTTGGGGGCATTTGTGCTCATAGGTAAGTGATGGGAGATGGGGGGGGGGCTCACTACATAGCACCACTTGACGTCAGAACCCGTTAGATCAGTTGACTCATGGGTGATGCAAAAATGTCTGCCAACAGCAAGGCTTCCGCACATCGGGGCACTTGTCCACCTCCCTTTCTGTCTTTTTTTTTTTGCCCTTTTTTGCCCTTTAGGTAGATAAAATTATGAAGATTAAAACAAGGCAAAAAAAAACATTAAAATAATGGGAAAAACATTAGGAATGGCATTTCGAGGATTGGTTAGTGATTTTAGGTTTAGAGAATAGTGCTTGCCCCTCTTTTTAAAAACTTGTTTGCCCCTTTTTGCCCTGTAGGTCGGAAAAAACTATGAAGAAAAACCACTAAAGGAAAGGCAAAAACCGTTAAAGAAAGGCCAAAATCATTAAACAATGGCATTTCAAAGATTGGTTAGTGATTTGAGGTTTGGAGAATAACACCGATGGCAATTTTTTTTGCCCTTGAGATAGATAAAATTATGAAGAAAAAACATTAAAACAAAGTCAAAAACATTAAAGTTAAGGCAAAAACCATTAAAATAAAGGCAAAAAAAAACATTAAACAGTGGCTTTTCAAGAATTGGTTAGTGAGTTGAGGGTTGGAAAAGTGCATGCCCGCTTTGCCTTCCCCGTTTTTTCCTTTATGTAAATAAAATTATGAAGAAAAACCATTAAAACAAAGGCAAAAACCTTTAAAATAAATGCAAAAACCATTAAACAATGGATTTTCAAGAGTTGGTTAGTGAATTGATGGTTGGAAGAATAGTGCCTGCCCATTTTGCTTGCCTTCCCTTTTTGCCCTTTAGTTAGAGATAATTGTGAAAAAAAAAACATTAAAACAAAGCCAAAAGCCATTGAAACAAAGGCGTTTCGAGGATCGTAATATTAATTTGAGAGTTAAAAAAATAGTGCCTTCCCTTTTCCTTTATTTTTTTATGGTGCCCCCCCCCCCTGAAGGTCGGCGTGGGGCCCTAACCATAGGGACTTTCAAAGGTACCAACGATATTCCGTTGTCATTGCCACCAAATCAGAAAATAAATTGCAAAATCAAAAAACTGAAAAGCTAAAAAAAAAATTTTCAAACGCCTGCCCAGACAGACACACAAACTTCAAATTCGGTCGAGCATTCGACTTCGCTCGGGTCGCTCGCTCGGCCAAAATGTCACTGAGTAGGTCTTTTTACGGGTCTGAGTAGGTCTTTTTAAATAAAATATTTAGGCATGTTAATTAAAAAGGCCTAATTAGTCGGGTTTCTGGGTCTGAGTGGTGCTAACTCTCTTTTAAGCTTGACGCCTAATTAATGACTTAACACATTTTTGGAGATGGGAAATGCCTGAGGAAATGCTGAGCAACCGAAAGGGGAGAGATTGTCTTCCAGGTAACCATGAATAACGTTTTGATAAGTACCTTTTCACGGTCCGTAATTGATTACGTACTGAAAGCGTAGTCACGTAATAGGAAATTAATTTTCCTAGTGCGCGATAGTTTCTAAAAACAGCAGTAATAGCAGTGAAGTCCCGTTTCGCCAGATCCCGTTTTGCCAATAAGAAGGCAGATTAAAAGCTTTTGCCTAAAGGGCAAATCCCGTTTCGCCAAATCCCGTTACGTCAAATCTAATTTGACATAATTTTAGGTAGGCTATACGAAATATAATACCCTTTTTCGTATGTAATGGGGATTTAAAAGGCAAACATTAATTTTGACAGAGACAAGCAGTAGTGGAATAAGAGCAATTGATTTTTTTTTGCGTTTAGGAAACTGGTAATACAAAAGTAAATACGTCTACTTTAAATCAGTGGCGTAACTAGTGGGGGGCAAAGGGGCGATTCACCCCCTCTGTGAGATTTTGAAAGCTTATTCGGCAAATTGACGAAGTCACTTTTTCCATAGCTGAATAATTATTTGCCGTCAGATGGCTTCATTTTGAGGTCAAAGACGCAACTTTCATCCTAGCTAATTTTTACTTCTACTGTTTCTCCTTTAAATCACTAAAGTAACCAGGTAACAAATGGAGAAATACGAAAATCAGTAAAGATAAACAGTAAGAATTACTAATTCCATATTTTGCTTAAAATTCCCAACATTTCTAACAAAGTATCAGGGTTTAAAAAATAAGTATCTAGTATGAAAAACTAAACGATGTACATTACAAAAAAAATTTTTATGCGTATAATGCAGTCAGCAAAACTGGTTTTATAAAAATGTTTCCAACGGCACTTTACAAGGCCAGAAAATGCCGGAAAATAGCTAAAATGCATCAGCTTCCGGGGCTCTTATTCGGTTCTTCCCCCCACATCATTCGGCAAAATGCCTAGTGTTGCCCCCTAAGTACAAAACCTAAACCCTAGTTACGCCACTGCTATAAATAATGTTTGGAATGCTTGGTCGTCACTAGATCAATGCCAAGGTTCTGGTTTACTCTTTCTCAAACGGAATTCCCGTTTTGCTGAATCCCGTTTCGCAGAATCAATATATTATTTAAAATTTTGACATTGCAGAAGTTAAAGATGCATGCCTAACTGGAAGGAATATGTGATTAGTTGTGGTTTCTGTTGTATGTTTAGGCGCAGCGAGCGCGGCACGTTTTTTGGAGACAAAATCATTCTGCGAAACCGGATTTTGCGAAACGGGCTGTTTGTCTATAAATGTTTGACTATTACACAGGAATAATGTATTAAATTTTGTGTGCCTAAAGTTTCATGAAGGGTATTTTTCGTAACGGAATTTGGCGCAACAGGATTTGTCCTTTAGGCAAAAGCTTTTAGTCTGCTTTCTTTTTTGGCGAAACGGAACGAGACCGAAATAAAAGGTTGTTTGGAGAGGGGATAGATTCGACATGTGGAATATTTTATATCCGAATGCTACGGATTACGAAAACAGTGAGTTGACACGCTATAAGATAGCGCCACGTTTAAGTACCTATGCCGTGTCAGGAAGATCAGATGATGCATCTGGTGCTGCCCTGTAAGGCTTGTGTTGTGCAGGGAAGATGACCCTGTGGTAATACAAACCACCCAAAACCAAAACTAGTGTAAGAGAAGCAGCTAAGTTACCAAAAAGGGTCGGCCTTTGAAGGTAGCGATATCATTCAACCAGGAAAAGGCCGCCAAGGTTAATCCTATTAGCCAAGTTGATCGCATCCAGAACACGTCGATTTTCACCAGAATCTGATTCCTCCAGAAATAGACATTGATACTATGAGTTTATGGCTGTTATAAAATTCCCGATTGGCAACTGAAAATGCTGATGCCTATCCAGAGTTCTTTAAGCAATATTCTTCTTCATTATTAGCACTTTGGAACTCTTTATTCAAATGCAGCAACAAACTTCTCCCACGCTGCAATGGCACTGTAAACCACTTTTCCGCAGGTTCAATGAAAAAGAGTGGTAGAATAGTTGTTAAAACATTATTATAGGGTAGTTGAAAGGTATTCATATATTTATCTTGTAGATTCAAGTGGTAAACGAGCATCACTGAATCTGATATACTTTAGATAATTAATTTTTGGTAAATGGAAATCGGGTACAGTAGATGTAGCGGGGTGACTTGCTGTTGAAAGTGATGATTTTAATACAGTAACCTCATTAGTAGTTTGTTAGGCAACATTGAAACGGTCTGCAAATAAAAGCCAAGAGAGCTATGAGGCTTTATTCGATCAAGGTCCTCCTGATCACTGTACTGCTCCCATCCCTATTCGACTCGGCCATCCCTCCATTGGCTTTGGAGGAATGGTTCAGTAGTCAGGAATGGAGGACTGGAGGAATGGCTTAGATGGGCAGAGCTGCGATCAGATGCCCTTCAGTTATGGCATCAAATCCCTATTTAAGATACGGCGGAATGATTCGCTAGATTGATTTTACAGAAAAACCACGTCGCTTTTCGATCTCACAACGCATCGCTTATAGAACAATGAAGAATCTACTTCTCGAACTGAATATTCCCCTGGTTTCCTGTTTCGTAGGCCTCAGTAACAAGGCGTACGATCCAGTACACAACACATCAAGCCAATATTTAATTGAAATGGGTTGAAATACTACAATTGTATGCCACCACGACTATTAGCAACACAATGACTCGTTAACTCATTCAGCTAGGCACTAATCCAAATAATGCCGATTGCTGAGCAGTGAGCGATTGAACCATGTCCATATGAAATTTGCAGGGGATGAGAAGCAGGTTTGGGCACGTGAATTGATTCTGTTGTACAATGCTGCTTGAACTTTGAGAGGCACACATTTGTTCTGTTCTGTTCAGTGTTACGTTTTTGCCGTTACTGTAGACACAAGGTTAAAGATGGGAAATTGTGATTAGTGCTTGACACCATATATTATTTTCTATTGCAGGTTTTACTGCTGCCCGTCCCCGCATCAACTCCGGACCATGGACCCTTCAGCGCCAGAGTCTTCTTCCTCGAGCAGACTCGATCAGATGCAGTGAGGCTGGCTTTTTCCGTGATCCAAATGACTGCCACAAATTCTTTCGATGTGTAGACTTTTACGGAACTGGCAAACGATTCCGCAAGTTTGAGTTTGACTGTCCTGCAGGTACAGTCTTTGATGAGCGTATCAGTGTTTGTAATCACCCTGGATGGGCTCTTCCGTGTTCAACAGGTACAGTCACGAAACCCCCAAGTACCGTACTGACCACAATACGATCCTCAGCTCGGCCGGTTTCAACTACCGTGGCTTCAACGCCAACACAGTCATCACCTCAACCCATTTCTAGCACCACAATAGACACAGTGCTGTCGTCAATGCAGCCTATGTCAAGTACAGCATCAGCTATAACACTGTCTTCCACACAGTCTACTTCAGGTGATACATCAAACATTCTTGAAACCACAACTAACGAACCAACACCCACACCCCCTGCATTGATTACTCCGTGCACCTGTCCTACAACTGGACCAACACACAGCTGCCAAGGCCCATCCACAAATGCCGAGACTCCCCAAACTCCTTTTACAGAAAATTTGGTAACTGATGCACTCACAAACACAACTACAGATAGGCCTACAAATCACACAACTGAATCAATGTTACTATTATCTACAGAATTATCTTCTTCCTCAGGGTCATTCACGGATTCATCTTTAGGTTCATCAACAAACACCCTTACAACCAATGACTCTTCTGCTACAACAGATTCGTCTTCAACTACTGATCCACCTGCGTCAACAGACGGGTCTGCAACAAGAGATTTATCTGTTTCAACAGATTCGTCAACAGATGGGTCTGTCACCAGTGATTCATCGACAGCAACAGATCTGTCGACAGATGGATCTGCAACTAGCGTTTCGTCAGCCTCAACAGATCCCTCAACAGGAGGATCTGCGACTAGTGATTCGTCGGCATCCACAGATTCATCTGCATCAACAGATTCTTCAACAGAGGGATCTGTAAGTATTGATTCATCTCGTTCAACAGCATCATCAACAGATGGTAGCTCAACTAAAGATTCATTGTCTTTAGTAAATGGATCAGCAACTAGTGATTCATTAGCATCAACTGATTCCTCAACAGACAGTTCAACTACGAGTGACTCGTCTGAATCAACGGAATCATCAACAGATGGATTGGCAACTGGTGATTCCTCTACATCAACAGCGTCATCAACAGACGGGTCTGAAACTAGTGTTTCATCTGTGTCAACAGATTCATCAACAGGTGCAACTAGTGATTCATCTGCAGTGACAGATGGATCTGTAACTAACGATTCATCTACATTGACAGGCGGGTCTGCAACTAGCGATTCACCTGCTTCAACTGCTTCACCTGATTTGTCAACAGATGCGTCTACAACTAGTGATTCATCCTTATCAACAGATTCATCCACAGATGGGTCTGCAACTAGTGATTCATCGCCAGCAACAAATTCATCCACAGATGGGTCTGCAACTAGTGACTCATCCTCA
>JAHWFP010084463.1:29710-44030 GCA_023313725.1 Lithobius niger
ATTATTAAAACAGCGTCCGCTGCTCCTTAATCTACGGAACTTTAAACTCCCGATATCAAGAAATCTTGCCAGTATTGATTATCAATAATCACGTGCACTTCAAATGATAGAATTATTAAATCAGTGTCCCTTACTCCTTAATCCTATGGAATTTTCAACCCCCAATATCAAGAATTATTGCCGATATTGATTATCGATAATCACATTGACACTCCGAGTGATATAATTATTAAATCAGCGTTTTTTACTCCTAGATCCTATAGAACTTTAAACTCCCAATAACAAGAATTTTGGTCGATATTGATTATCGGCTATAATACCCCGAGTACACCAATGGAATCGATCATTTGAGTGTTTTAGCGCGAAATTCCTTTCCAGGTTTAATTTGCCGATGGGAAATTTTCTAGAAAGGAGTCAAGTGCCAAAACGCACAAGTTATAGAGCTTCATTAAAAGCAGGAGTGGCATTCGGTGTGAGAATTTTTGTTTTCTTTCCGCAAAACTATTCTTCAAAGTAATATCCTTTTACGGTTTCGATTTCGATTTACTAAATAATTTCGAATTACGATGTTTACTATGTTTTCCTCTATCTGGCATAATGATGCTCGACTCCATCGCATTTTGTCATTGTACCGGTAGTTCTGTTTGCTTCAGCGTTCGTATTTCGTGTTAAGTAGCCCTAAACCTCATTTTTATGCCGCTTGTGAATGAATTTAAACTTAAAAGCTCCGAATCCTGACGAGAAGCAGCTTCATGTTTCCGTAAAAATCCGACGATTATAGCGAAGGTGACGTCAGAATATGGGCGTAACAAGAATGAAAGCACACCGCTTCCTCTAAGTGAGATATACTGTAGCTATACTGTACACTGTATAGATGTATGGTTTGTTTGTTGGTGACCATTCAGCAACGAGTAAGGCTTTGATTTGCATAATTACTCAGTAGAAAGGTGCGGTTTTCCAGTCTAAGTCGAACAAGTTGTGGTCTTTTTTTTTCAGTGTAAGTTGAGCATGGTGCTAGTATTGTGGAAAGAAACAAAACTCTCACAGTAATTTAGAAAGACCATCGTTGTAACATTTTTGTGTATCGTACAGTTTCAAGAACTTTATTCAAAACATTGCATTTTTTTTTTAGCTTTAGCTAGCCTACATATTTGTTATTGTTGTAGATAAAACATCTGCCTTAGCCAAGTGATGTATGTACTGGAGCCATATTTTAGATGAAATTGATCTGTTCTTTTTTTGCAAAATTTGTGTAAAATTGTGATATACTGATTAGAATAAAAGTTGTTTTTAAGATTTTTTGCAAGATGTTATCCTCGAACTGAATGAATATCCTCGTTGAACTCAGATGAGAAATTGAACCCTCGACAATGGTTACCAATTTGGCGCAGCTTCAGCCTTAGCTTTCAAGGGCTCGTTCGGAATTGTTCGGGAATTCGAGCAACGAGAGACGCTGTCGAGACACAAAATCGTCATAGTGACGTCATAACACGTCATGTCCAAAGTAAACGAGACTGGCTCAAACCATTGCTCAAACGTGGCTCACGTCATTCGACTACGACAGCGAGTAATCATAGAAGCTGGAAACGTTGCGTAATATTATTAAATGAATAAATAAATAAATAAATATTCGTTGCAGGAGCAACAGGACTAACTAGGGCTGAATAGCCACTAACTGTTAACCTAAAAAAGATAAAGAGCCTGACCAGATTAGGTCAATTGTCAATAATAAGTGGAAAAAATAGATTGATGCCATGACTGCTAGCCAGAACATTCACGTCCAGTGCGAAGAAAAATAAGATCAATGGCTGCCACAAAATTGAGGCCTCTTGAGGAAGCGAGTCTGATCCGTATTGTTTAGATGGTGCTTGAATGCAAGCACTGTCGGCGCCATAACCACGTGCTCCTCCAGTGAATTCCAGACGGGGACCACCCTTATGGCGAAGAAATTTCTGTGGCAAGCCAATCGTGTCTTAGGTACGCTCAATTTTAAGCTGTGACCTCTCGTCCAAGTTACAGTGCTGAGCTCAAATAAAGGATGATCGACCGAAAGCAGACCACGCAGAATCTTGAAAGCCAGTAAAAGATCGGCCTTTAAGCGGCGCAACTCCAGTGAGTCAATACCAGTGCTTTGAGCCTTAAATAATAGGGCAAATGTTTCGTTCCAATTAGTGACTTAGTCTGAACAAGGCTAAAAATAAAAGCATTTTCTGCTACTAAAAAATATAAAGCCAAAATAATTATCGTGTCTAATTATCGTATTCTGGTGGCAGGATTATTTTCATGAACCGGCTGCGGCAAGCTAACCTGACAACAGTAGGAGAGGGAGCCACCTTCCGACTTCACGCTTTACAGACGTTGGTGTTACTTCATGATGACGATTTTGTCTCGCCGGCATCTCACGTGGTTAGAGTTCCCGAACAAGGCGTTAACAGAATCAGCTGGAAGATATGTCACAAGCTGCCTAGTCCTGGAGAAAAATTACATCACATTCTTGGTCTAGTTTGGTAGTCGTACGAACCTAGACTGATTAGTGAATGTTGCAAATTTTAAGCCTAATCGTACAAATATAGGAGTGGGGGGGGGGGAAGATGGAATAGTCAAAATATTATAGGTACATGCCTCCAGGTTGGCTTTCCTGTAAGGCTCAGTTTTGTAACATTACTTCAAACGTGCGTAAATGTTGCAAAGGCATTAATATTCCTATTTTCCTTCACGGGAAATGGTTTTCTACATTCACTCTGGCTTATGTAAATGTTGCAAAAGCTATTTCGTGCAGGATGCACTAACATAGTCAGAGGGCGTGGCCTTTTAACTCTTTCCCTTAGCCAGCTCTTGTTGAATACGTCCTTAAATCTTTAACTGCGGGTCAACTGCGGATTTACAATTGTGCTGTAACCACCGATTACACGTATCTGACCGTGTGGCTTGTGAACAACAACAACAGGCATTGCCCACTCGCTTGTTGTGAGTAGTTTAAGAATTCTAAAGCTACATGATGTTTAATCTCGTCATTAACTTTGTCTTTTTAAAGCTAGCGGTACTGGACGGACCTTACGGTAGACTGGCTTTGCGCCGTGTTTAAGCTGGGTTTTAGCCTCGTACTCCTAAACTTTCCTAGACCAGGTTGAAAAAGTTCGGAATATTGGCCTCAATTTCTTTGGTGTTATGGTAATTAACAGTAGTCTTTCCAATTTTAACTTTATTATAGTTTTCTATCTTGTAATTTTGCATTGAGTCAACATTAAACATACTTATCAACGTTAAACATACTTATCCAGTATTTGCCCATTAAAGTAACTAGCTACTAATGTCTCTACGTATTCAGTTTGATTGCCCATTTTAAATTCACATTAATAATTCGTAGCACTTGTTGCAAATTACCGTTAAACTGCTGGAAATAGGAATTATTGTTCCGTTACAACCGCTATCAACTTCAAATGTCAGTTGAACATCATTAACAACACAATCAAGCACCCACTTCGCCGCTTATGTGTATTTCGACAAATTCATGCATTTACTGTGTTGATTTAAGGAACATTTTTGCTTATTTACAATTTTCCTTAATATTATTTACAGCGATTTATGTTTATTTATTACTGTGTTGTTTGTTAGGTAATCACTACCCAATTCCGATTCGGACTCGGATTCGATTTCACTGTCACTTTCAGAAACAATAGGTTCAATCTTGCGCTGTGATTTATTAACCTTCTTATAACCGTACTTGTGTTTAGATTTCCTGTGAGCCGCTGGCTTGAACAAAATATTTAAAGATGCTGATGCTCTTTTTCTCTCGTCGCTAGATTTTTTTGACGGACTGCTTTCAGATTACCTTTTTCGTGACAGTGGCCACAAGAATACTCCTTAAATTTACATCGTGAGCAGATGTACCCGGATTTCTCGCAGCAAAAACAAGGATTTCTGCATTAGATTTTGATTTAAAACCTGAACCCTTGATTTTATGTTTTTTTGACAAAATTTGCTACAACTGATCCACCCCTAATTTCCAGTTGATCAATTTCTGCAGCTTTAAGCGAAAGAGCTAACTCGGTCGTTTTTTTAATGCAAGCGTTTTTTTTTAGCCATTCGTGTTGAATTGACTCAGATTTTACGCCTCCTACCAGCCTGTCACGAACCATCTCTTTATTAACTTCTGTGCAGGAATCAAAATGACAATATTTAGCCATAGTTTTTAAGACAGCGAGAAATTCTCCGATCGTTTCTCCCGATTATTGATAAAAACAATGGATTTCACATGTGGTGTTTGATGCACTGTTTGCAACATGGGGGAGGGGTTATATAACAGCCAATGGTTTTGATGTCACCCTCCCGTGTTAAAGCTAAAATGTTCGTTGATCATTTGGTTTGCCATCCTGTAATAATACGGATAAAAGCTGCTGAAAGAGAGCTGTAGACAAACCAACATACAACAGAAAAACACGCACTGAACGAGCAATCGAATCGAGCGAAACTCAGTGCGTGTGCGAGAAATACAGAACACAATCTTGGTATGTCAAACTATCGCGAATTGGAAAACAAAAATGAACTTGTTTGTTGTTTAAGGTGAGGTTTAACCGATCCGAAGTCAAAACAGCAACGGGACACAAATACAGTTTCCTGTAAGGTTTCAGATACTGCAGTGTTGCAATACTGTTTATTTCACGTGAAACCTTACAGCTGTATCCAACCATTATATGCGTAGATACAATCAAAACCAGAGTCCAACTTTAAAAACTTGATGAAAACAAAGGTGTTTCCGTTCATCACCCTACTGATGACGCATATGCCATTTTTCAAGATTTTAAAGCGCTTTTGCAGGCATGGAATTTCATTATTACTTTCCGGGACATTTCCAGATTTCCACGGAATCATATGACCCGTGAATTACCTGTAGAGGTTTTCTAAGCACGCTAAGATGATTAGGTTTTAACCTTTTTCCAGCGATGTTATTTCGCCAAATAGAATACACCAATCATCAGCTGACGAAAAATAACTAACTGTGGGAGAGATAACTATTAGACTGAACAAATGTGGGAGGAAAGCTGGGAAACTTTGGGTTTAAATTAGGGTAAAGAGGCTTGTTTAGGTTCGGGGGAAAAGAGCCTAACCGAAATTGGGCCTACTAGAGGCCTAACAGCCAAAAATCCCCCTAACTAGGAGACCTAGCAGGGGTCGAAGGAGGACCAGCCGATTGGCTGGCCCGAAGGCTTTCTGATTTCTCCATGTTGGACCCTTTGCTTAAATACCTTTTGGTAACCCCTGACAACCGCGAAATAGCAAGGGTATTGTGGGAAATGGAAGTTTCTAGAAGGTTCTAGAGGCAGGAACCGGAAAATAAATTTACAAGGCATAGATATTGCCGACCTATGTGAGATTATCCACAGAAGACGAAGTTTGGCCAGTGGCCCCAGCAAACATGCAAGTAAACAAGATTTGCGACATTAACTGAGCTATTGTGTGTACAAGTTAAATTAATGAAAACATTTGAATACAGCAGCAAGGTTTCACGTGGACTAAACCGTCCAGCAACACTTCAGTATTTGAAACCTTACAGGAAACTTTATTTGTGTTGCTGTTTTGACTTTGGATCAATTAAATCTATACCTTAAACGTCAAACGAGTTTGCTTTTGTTTTGTATGTAATAGTACTAGCAGTCGTGCCCATCTTGGTCCGGGGTTTTGTTTCGCCTATGGTTGTTTTCCAGTTTTCGGTCAGTGTGACCTGAAAAGGAACAGTGACTGCGACAGGCAATTTTTCTTTCTGTAATACTCCCCTTATCCTCCCATCTTCTCTCTCCCCTCTCACTTTTCTCCCCTAATCTCCCTGCCCTTTTCCTCCCCGTCCCCATTCTTTCGTTTACTCTACCGGAACCTCTCCTTCCCTTCCTCCCCATTGCTACACATAGTTGAATATGGATGGGTAGTCGAACTATTACTGCCCATCCCCACATTCTCCTGTCCCTCTTCCTTTTGCTTGATTTTGTAAAAAATGATTCGGTCTCCATCCCAAACAACCCAGAAAAACTTACCTTATAAGTTCAATCATTGTGTAATCATATGCTTAATGGTAGCAGATGCACTGCTTCCCCCGCCCCATCCCAATTTCTTTAGCTATTAGGGGCCATTCAAAATCCACGTGGCCGTTTTTTAAGCCATTTTTAACCGGCCTTCTCCCCTGTGTGGTCATCTGTGGTCAGACCTTGAACTCCCCAAAAAACGACGTGGCTAATAGCCATCCCCTTCCCAACTTAAGAAAAATAACAACTAAATGTGTTTTTGACAATGCGGTACCACTTCATATAAAATTTGTGTTATTGTGCCTTACCAAATTTGATAAACTGATAGTGTTCGACATGCGTAACCCAACGATAGGTAACCCCATACTCTATTTACGCTTTTATATATGATTGAAGTCCTCTCTCCAGTAAAAGTAAAACTATTAGTTTCTTCGTTCTTATTCAATATATTTCGACCAAACTTGGCCAGACAGTAGATAGGTATGGAAAGTATATTTATACCAGCTTTTATGCAATTCCGTGCAAGAGTAAACTTAAGGAGCCACACGTAAATTTGAAAACTGTTCACTTCTTGTTGTGGTTGTTCTTGATCTTGTTTAATGACACGGTTTCAGAAAAACTACTGCACCTATCTAAAATCTGAAACATCATCTAAGCCTTGGATATATCCTTGGGCTTCATCCTCACAGAGACCACTTTTTCGATTGGTCGAGCCATTCGGAGTTACGAGACTCTGAACGATCATTTTGATTGTTTTCCATTGTTTAAACCATTGTAATTAGGCAACAATCCAATCAGCAAACACCAGATCCATTCTTCGTGCACGTGTTATGTCTTTGCTAAAAAGTTGATCGTTGATGGCTAGGTAGTGGTTAACGCTCGTTAAACCCTTTAAACGCTTTAAGTAACTTTCTAGTGGCTCTGTTACGACAGATTGGTGATGTGTAGTATTGTGTGATTGTGTAATTTTGGCATTGTAGTTACAGATTAATTGGAACGTACGACTAGGAGTCATGGCTCCAGGGCATATAATTGAATTGAATTGAAAGAATCCATGTTTCAGCTAAACGCATATAGTTTTAAACCACACTCAGCAACGTCTTCGGCCTCTAAATTGGCAGCTAGAAACGATAGAATGGCGTATTTATTTCGTAGATTCAAGCTTTCAGAGCTGAGCTGAATTGTTGCAAAGGGAGCAGCAACAATTTGTGAAAACCTTTGTAGCGCGACGCCTTAGCCGCAAAAAAGGTACACGGATTACAAACGAAAATGTCATGTGAGCTGTAAAAAAAGAGATTATATGGTCGAATTTTCACTTTACTTGTTAAAATGTACACGGATGAAAATTGATGATCCTTAATTTAAATAATCAAACGTATAATTGAGAAAACTGCATCTGTTTAAGTGCTGTTGTGCTTTACCAATCATATATTTAAAACGTAAAGCACAACAGCACTTAAACAGATGCAGTTTTCACAATTGTACATTTGGTTATTTCAATTACAAATCATCAATTTTTATCCGTGTACATTTTAACAAGTAAAGTGAAAATTCAGTGATATAAACTCTTTTTTTTTACGGCACTCTTGACATTTTTGTTTGTAATAAACGCAGCTCTTTGACTGGCATCGTGTGAAATATTTTAACCAAATTTTTTGGCGTTCTGTAAGGGTCGCTAGAATAAACGTCATCCGAGATTTGTAACTGAGACGGAAAGTAGAAAATTGTAGCCTTATTATTACGTAGGCCATCACTGCATTAAGTTGTCCCAGTGAAGCACTCGACGTTAGCCACATACTATTTAGGTGAATTTAATACGAGTCAAGGAAACACAGCATTATACGTTGTTGAAGATTTCCACGACAAGCCACGGTATTTTTCTTTTTCACCACTAATCAGGAAATTCAGCTCGGTTGACTGGGGACCAGGAGTTAGTCGATGCATGGACTTGTATACTATCACACTATGTGGTAAATTCCATGATCGATGGAAGAACAATATAAAAACACTTGTTGTTCCCCAGCGTAACATACGCCGGCCTAGCTGATTCCCGCTGCTTCAACTCGGCTCTAATAGTCAGCATTTCTTAAGCAATAGTGTTTGTTTCTAATTGTTAGGACGCATATCCGTTCTCATTGTCGGCCGCTCGCCCTTTTTCTTTGCTACCGTGGCAAGAATGAGCCCTCGAGCCCTCTTGCTGATTGTTGAAGCTTTGATTAATCCTGATCTCTAACAATCCTTTTAGCTCTGCTCCTGAGCTAAGTATGCTCCTAAGCGAAATAAATATAAAGATGATTGTAAGGCTGAGTGAGATGGTATGCGCAGAAACTCTTGTAGGTAAATGTACCAATCCATTGGAGATAATGGCTTTCCCTTCAATGCAGTGGCCACGAAACCCCCCCCATTGTGGTTACTTGTGGCCGAAAGCCTACCTTCCCCCCGTGGCCAGTCACGTGGTTTTTGAATGGCCTCTTATAGTATTAAAATGCCAACAGTAGGGCTAACAGACGCATGGCCCAACACAGTGCATTTTCCCGTCCGCCGGACCTTACGCCCCCCCACCCCCTTTCCCTCCCGATCATACGCTTTGACTGAGATGACAGCGCAGAACAAATTGTTAGCCGACGCAAGACTGCGCTAATGTCAAAAGGTTCAACGGGTTTCAGCGAGCGTTAACCACTCCTACTAATTGTGAGATTTTGGCTAAAGACATTAATTACCAGGTGACCACTAACGTAAAACAACGTTGGAACAGCGTGTGGCGCGTTCACCAACCTTGTCAGCTATTTTCGTTGATGAATTAGTCTTTGCCCCCCGGGCAGGCAGACCGAGAGTACAAGTCTGGAGCCTAAACAAAACATATCTTAAATTACGTGTTTCGACCACAGGGGTTCGGCACGACGGCACGACGGTACAGACAGACAACAAAAATAAATAATTTCAGCTAAAACATTTATTAATTACGAGCTACTGAGTGTGGTTTAATAAAATTGGCCATAAGGCTGCAAAACCATGAAAAGAACATTCCGCCTGCCTTATAACAGCCACACGCAGATCGACAACCGCGCACGTTACCTACCACCGTTTCGCGACGCGGCGTAGTAATACAAGGCCAACTAAGATATAGTAGCTCTCAATTGGCATTGAGCGTAGTAGAAAGAAACAGCATGAACGCAAAAATTGTGTCGTCTGAACCCGGAAAGATTTTCGTATTTTAAAATCACACTTTATATTTTTAGGCTAGTATCTTAGCGCCGGTGTACACGTGCGGTACCGCATTTGCGGTCGACGCTGCGTTACCACATTTGCGGTTTGGTTTACGTGACATCTGTTGGATACTGCGCACGTACCAGCGTCGACGTTGCGTTACCGCCCACCGCTCGTGCGGTCGTTTTGCACCGCAATTTCCCCCGTCAACGCAGCGGTACCGCAGCGTTAAAAAAACGCAATTGCGTCTCTGAGTACCATGGAATTGTTTATTGGGGGAGTAAAGAACTATCCTGAAATATGAAGTGTTGCTACAGAAATGATTTAAGACTCATTGGGAAGTAATTAAAGAAATTATCCGAATTTATCAGTTAATCTGCAAAGGATGTATAACATTTTCCCCTGGTACGTCTTAAATTAGTACATCAATGTACCAAAATTCGTCGCGTTGGATTTAAAATATATTTTTGGTTCACGAGGTAGGCAAAAAAAGCAACATCGTCTCATTGTTTTCAAATTATAATTTTTTGTACACGAGGTTAGGGAACCGAACGCGCACATACGTCGCCGAAGCGGCACCGCAGCGTCAACGCGCGTTAATAAAACGCACGTGTGCATTGATTGGCTGCGTCACCGCGTGTCGCCGCGCGTCCAAAAAACGCGCGTGTGCACCGGCGCTTATAATTTTTCTTCGGAGATCTACTGGCATAAATAATTTTAATTTTTACCCGCTTTAGTCTTTCAAATTTTGATCTCATGGTAATTATTAGCAAACGAGTAAAAATTAGTACATGGACACACACTGACGAAACGTCATAGTTATTGCAAGCGCGCAATCATATAATCGCAGGATGCTATTCAATTAGTTCCCAAAATTCAACAGAAAATCTCGTTGACGCAACATTTTATAAAACCATTTTAGCAAGGGAAGGACTAACGGTAAGTAAATACAACTTTGGGGCCGTACTTGATGTGGAGGATTGAGAAAAATGACGTTAGGAGGAATGTACCTTTAAGAACCACTAAGGCCTATCGCGAAATAGCGCGAGGGTCCTCAAAGACGTATGCAAAGTATTGGAATTTGAATTTATTTTTCCTGAGCCCACTGAACCAAACTGTTACACGCTTACTCTATTTCTTAACTCTACTTAACCGAATTTAAAGTGACACTATCACTGATTGAAATGCGGACGAAAATACCGTGGCGCCATCTAGCGGCAATGATATTGTTAACCTTTCTAGCTTGCTCCCGGGTGCACGAGGATGAACCAAATTTTCACTCAATAATCAAGGATGTCGTGGCTTGTTTGTTTCGTTAAAAAAGAAATGCCGTTATGCATTCCTTCGCTTGATGCAAGCAAGAGCTAGATGGTACTACACAGCGCTAGATGTTGTCAGATTTCGTATGCTTTCAATCGGTGATAGTGCCACTTTAACAGCTCAACCAACAAACAATTCGAACAATGTCATTCCCGCCATCTCGCACAACACCTGCTCCATCTCTTGCCACAAAACTGAAACAGCCACTCAAGTGCATTTAAAGGTACATTCCTCCCAGCGCCATTTTTCTCGATCCTCCACATCAAGTACGGCCCCAAAGGTCTATTTACTTACCGTTAGTCTTTCCCCTGCTAAAAATGCGTTTTAAAATGTGGCGTCTGGGAGATTTTCTGTTGATTAATTGTTAACTTTATTTACTGCGTCCTGCAGTATGTGATGCATTGTGCGCTTACAATAATCATGACGTTTTTCATCTCTGTGTGTACATGTACTAATTTTCTAATAATTAGCATAGGATCAAAAATCTAAAAGACTAATGCGGTAAAAATTAAAATTAATTATTCAAATAGATCGCCGAAGCAAAATTATACGATACTAACCTAAAAAATTATAAATTGTGATTTTAAAATACGAGAATCATTCTGGTTTGTGACGACACAATTAATGCGTTCACGCCTGCTTGTCTATTAGGCGCAATGCCAACTGAGATTGTAGTTGCGCTTTTCTCTGTGAGGAAGGAAGCTACTGTCTCAGTTGACCTTGAGTATGATAAAATGCGCGGATGCGATCGACGCTTAGCTATTATAAGGCAGGCGGAAGGTTATGAGGCAGGCGGTATGTTGCTTTAACTTGCCAGGACGTCCAGAATGAATTCTTATACCTGCTAACTCTCACATGTTTGGCCCATAACTAAGTTTATTCACTCCATCTAACCCCCCCCCTCCACAAACCAAAATGGAATGACCTTCATTCATACCGATACACCTGTTGGTCTATTACCGTAATTTTGAAACAATTCTCAAATTACAAACGCACAAAATGAATTACTTACCTATCCCGAATGTCCAGTTATGTCATTTTATCCCTGCTGCCTCACATATCGAATTATTCGCTCTAAATAGCTTCGATAAACACGAGCCAGCGTGAAACCTTGCCAAACGATGCCTAACTAACTCCCCCCACCCTCCACAAACTTGAGCCAAAGGACTCGTCCGTCCATCACACTCTTCCCCTTCCACAAACTAAAATGGGATGATCTTCAATCATATCAAGATACTGATTGATCACCGTTTTCTTGAAGAAAGTTTCAGAAAACACAAACACGTTTTAATTAAATACGAGTTAGCTTGACGTTCCAACCGTGGTATAAATTAGTTATTGGTGAAAACACACGGATATAGATTTTTAACCCACGGCTGCGATGGTTTGCCCGGCGAGACTATGCAAATCTGTCTTAGGCCACTCGACAGATTTGCATAGTCTAGCTGGGCAAATCATCGCAGCCGTGGCTTAAAAATCGATAACCGTGTGTTTTCACTAATAACTATTACGTAATCTAAATAAATCATAAATACGTAAATAAAAATGGAAAAATTCCCAAATACATAAAATCTTCTATTTGTTCTTACATTTATATTTATATTTTTAAGATTTATTTAAATTATATTTACTTGGGTTGAGTGGCTGGCAGTTTCACTGTTTGGGTGTTTTGTTTTTCGCCTTATGATGTCGAAGATGCTAATGGTGATGGTTGGGTCCACACTCTTGTAACAGGAAGCGGCCTCTACCGCAAACCCAAACAAGTCAACCCATAGGGGCTTGTCGTCTCGTCGTCCTGCGCGCGTGACATGGATACACTCTGTAGATATAATAAAAGGGGTAAAATCAGCCAGAATTCAATTCAGTTTTTTAATCCAGCCAGAAGCCTTATCGTAGAAAAATCCGTTTTTTTTTTTATAATCACTGGAACTCGCACTGAACGTCTTTATTGTTAGCAATTCTCACGTTCTAAGTCATTATTTGTACCACTCGGTTGTCCAGAGCGATCCGGCAAGCTTTTCAGTTTTTGCTGTCCCAGTCAACTTCCGGTAATGTCCGGGGCTTTTACCTCTACGCTAAAACGCTTGTCAGGTAACTCTGGACCACATACGAGTACAAATAACGACTTCGAATCGAACGTGAGCGCGTAAGCGCAAAATGTATCCGTGCGACGCCGAGGGACGACGGGCAGCAAGCCCCTGTGAGTCAACCTATAACCCAACCCTCCCCTTCCACGACCCATAAGCTTGAGAACATCAAGCTTAGGCCTAGGGAAAATGGAAGATCGGGGGGGGGGGGGGGTTATCTGTAATGTAGTGCCTTGGTTTACCCGATTTACCAAGATATGTACTGGGAGGGCCATTCAAGCCAGGGAAATGGTTTAAAACGTATAGGCCCCTGTCTTGCAGCATTTGGTAAAAATCACTCATCATGAAAAATCTCAATAGGTTCCCAACAAGTCCTCAGAACATAGGCCCCACAGGAAACCAACCATTTTCCCGAATGGCTAGTACACCCCTGGATTCACCAATAAATTCGGTACCCCCCCCCCCCACACTACCCAAAGAAGAGCTATTTTTATTTGTTCGTTCCATCTTTGTCCTTACACTCCTCACTTTCAACCTTACGTTCAATTCATTCCGCATACACGAGCACCACGCTGCACAGAGATGGAAATTTGCATTACGTAAAAATAAATAAAAATATTAACTTACTATTAATCATTAAATAATTCAGAATTTCCATATTTTATTGCCCCAAAACAATAAACAATAACCGTATTTTTCGTTTTGTGCTCCGTTTTCGGGGTTTCTGTTTTGAAAGTTGTGTTCCGTTTTCGGGGTTCCAGCTTTTCTGCGAACGTACTGCGGAAGGATGACGTCTGTTGAAAGCAATGCAGGGGTCGATTCTGTCAGAATTCCCTACATTAGGTATTAAATAATATGAAAAGTTGCAACACAATTAACACTTATGAAATACAAATTACACAGCAAGAGTAGCGTTATTACGTCATTTGGTCCAAATGATGCCATTCTAACGTCGGAACAACTTTACAGTGTAATTATTGATTTGTTCCCTTCCCAAACCATGGCTATACCATGGCGCCTAAGCGGCGTGGGCGTGACGTCTGTCGCGGCCCACGAGGTTAAATGCGTGCAGGCCGTGCCAATGAGTCACAAAAACCGGTAACATCACGATAGTTCACGGAGTTGGCCGCCATGCGCTCCCGGCTACTGCACCAGGGGTTTTTGTTGGAGAATGTCCACCACGATCACGATAACCAAGAATTTATAGATTAAAGGAGGAGCCACCATCATATTACTGCCCCGTTTTCCACCAGGTTGCGACCCCATGCGGTTAGTTGTCGAGCGAGGAGCCGTTTTTACTTTTGTGGAAAGCGTATGTCATAAATTACGCTCTGTATGGTCTTGCAAAATAAATATGTGTGAAAAATATCCGTTGTGTTTCGATTAGTCTAAAGCACATGTTAAAGTGGCACTATCACCAACTGAAAAGCGTACGAAAATACCATGACGCCTTCACAGGTTGCTCCCAGGTGCACGAGGACACACCAAATTTTCACTGAATCATTAAGGAGGTCGTGGCTTATTTCTTTCGTTAAAACAAATACAGGGTTCAGACAAAACCTGGAGAATCTGGAAATCTTGGGGAAAATGAAAATAGAGCCAAAATCTCAGGGAAATTGAAAATAGAGCCAAAAATTCTCAGGAAAATGAAAATAGAGCCAAAATCTCAGGGAAATTGAAAATAGAGCC
>JAHWFP010084464.1:15347-45661 GCA_023313725.1 Lithobius niger
TAGAAGCAGCAGCTCGCCACCATCCTTTGTCAAGAGTGGCTTTGTTATCAACATCACCCCTTCCAAGCAACAATTTCACTAAACTTTTGCTGCAATTGGGTAATGTGCACCTCAATACGATTGATATGAAAGAACAGCTAGCCGGCACACCTCTAGAAGAATGGTATCGTAAGGGAGAATATAAGAAGAGTCCATACAAAGAAAACCATTTAAGTGATGCCTTTCGACTGGCCATATTGTGGAAGGTTGGTGGACTCTACATGGATAATGATTCTGTTTGTCTGCGGAGTCTTAGCAAACTCAAAAACACCATCGGCCAGGAGAATTTAAACGATATGGCTAACGGGGTATTGATTTTTGAAGCCGAACACCCTTTTTTAAACCAGTGCATGTCCGTCTTTGAAAAAGAGTACCGTAGTGAAGAGTGGGCAACAAATGGCCCACAGTTACTTCAAAGAGTGATTAAACGAAAGTGCAATATAACGGGCAATTTTTCGGGGCATGACCTTGCATTGAGGAAATGCTGGAATATCAGTGTGCTCCATCAAACCGCTTTCTATCCTATTCCTTACCGACAATCCTTTGAGATTTTTAAGAAGCCCCAAAACGATAATGTGGACAAAAGGTTGACAGAAACTTACGCTCTACATCTGTGGAATAAGATGTCTAGTGCTATGACCACGGAGATAGGAAGTGGTAGCATTCTAGATATTGTGGCCAAGGAAAACTGCCCTAATGTGTATAAACAGGCACTAATAAATGGTACACTATAAAAATAAAGTTAGAGTAGCACAATTTTTTTTAGTGACACATGGTGTGAAGTTAAGTGGATCAAAGGAGCTCCTCTTTCCGTGCGTTTCTTTTCCTCGCAGTGCTAAAGCTGTTCGCTAAATGCCTGTTTCTTTTCCCTACAATTTAGCTGCAATTTGCAGCGCTACACATAGCGGACACGTCTCTTTTCCTGGTTTCGTGCAGAGCCAGATGCAGCCATGCAGCAGCAAAAAGGGTGCTAGCTCTGCTGCGAAAACAAGATGGCTGCATTCCACCGATAAAAAATGTGACCATCTACAGCAAACACGGCCGTGTTTTTATAATTACGTGGATGGATTTAAATGGAACCACAAAAATACAGATAGGTGAAGTAATAAATACACAACCATAAAATTCTATTGACTATTTCGATTGCCAATAAAACTTCCACGATCACGGTTTTCTGCGACTTGAACGATTACGGCAATCATACAGAGATGGAAGAATCCATTTTTGTTTTTATGGTCCATTTGATAGCTCTCTGTGTACTAATCCGATATGGGGTTGTTTATTTCCGTCGCCTAGCGATAGTGACGTTTGCATGACGTAGGCATTCAGCAGACTTCTGCAGCTGCTGCCTGGAAAAGAAACGCACTGGTTTCTGTTGTTCGGTTGTCTATTTTTCTGTGACCACTTTCGACACCATTGCCTGATTCAATTCATATTTCCCACGTGATTCTATGCCGTATTTGTGGATACGTCCTCATTTGCTTTTGAAGTATTTCAGTTAATCAAATCAACCAGAATAAAAGGTTATGAAAAAGATCACAAATTGAAGGATAATGTACAGATAGAAGTTTCAAGGCAAAAACCAGTTTTTGGACGCCATATCGCACCAACATCGTTTTTATCAACTGGTATACAACAATGTATGTAACGTCATCTTTCCGAAGTTCAATATAAAGATTAGAAACCTGTATACAAAAGACTAGAACTTACAAATTTCAATCGAATCGTTTCATGCGTTTATCTGGATCGGTAATTTGGTCTAGAATGAAATTCTCAGTATTTTGCTTGGTCTTTTTCAGCATGCGTTGTAGTACGGGAAAAAACAATGTTTTTTTTTTTTCACATCCTGTTAACGTTGTTAAAAAGTTGAAATTAGCAAACGTCACATCAGGGACAAACAGGAAAAATAGTTTTTCTGTACAAATTGTGGGTTGTATGCAGCCTAACTGAGGGCAGTATGGATGGGATAACGTTCGGGGGTTACGGCTGGGGAAAGGAAAGGTAGAGGGTTGGGTGGAGGGGAGCGGGTAGTTGAGGGGGTAGGGGGTCTGTATGGCAGTTGTGGGTGGTGGGAGTCACACTTTAAACTGCGTTTTGAGAGGGTTCATTGCCCTATTGTTTTTTTTTTTAGTCTCTCCCCGTATCAGTATCGGTAAGCCTCCCACACCCTTCCGCTTTCCTTCCCTCCTGCACCATTCTTACGAGCACCGTTTTATACCCCACACTCCGGAGGTCCCCCGACTCCTTTATACATTCCTGGTTAGCCATGAAATTGTTATTGGGTGACCGAATCGTAATTAAAAAAAATAATAAAACATACAGTAGTGGTCGTTACAAATGCACAAACTCACGATTTCCTTGCTTTCTTAGGAATGATTTTTCGTCAAGGCTACAAATTACGTCGTTTTCGCTCGCAACCTGTCGTTGTAGAGCGTCCAAATCCTTTGAAAGTTGTCAGGCATTGAAAATAGTCCTGTTTCGTTCGGAAACGGACACATTTTTTCTTCTATAGTTGGTAGTTTGTACTTTGTAGACGACAACCATCGCTGAAAAAGTTCGTAAGCACTGTAACCGTCGAAAAATAGGCTTTCTTTGTGTTTTATACTGAAAAGCAAGCTGACGAACTGGCATTGTTTGTTCGTTCATTTTTTGCTATATAGAGACGGCCGAAGTGACAGCTTGATTTTTAGATAAAAACATGGAAAAACGCGTGATTTTTCTTAGCAATCTTCACTTACGTACAGTTTTGCTTGGTAATTGTGGCTCTTTTAAAATTCTTTTGTCGATAGAAACGCACAATTGTTTACTCCCAGGTCTGCTTCCGGGAACCAAAATTGACATTTTTTATTAAGAAACTGTTACAATTTTCCGTCAAGTTGTTTATTTGTAGACGACAGCCATCACTGAAATCTGTTCGTTAGGCAGCATCCCTTGGCGAAAAGTGGGAATTTTTAGTGTTTTAAACTGCAGAGCAAGCTGGCGAACCAACGTTGTTCATTCGTTCATTTTTGCTAATGAGACTCACGAATCGACAGCTTAATTTTTAGATAAAACAAGCAGCTACAGCGACTGCCTAGTCGCACCGGTCTTCTGTACATTTCCTCCATTTCCAATGTTGAGGTGCATACCTCTATCATGCACTACAACAGCTATCTCTATTATACTAATCTCAACGCAGTACCCATCACAATTGTCGGTTAAAAATGTGTTAGCTTTTAGGCTTATTTTACATTTTAGGCGTAATTCTCAGCTTTTAGGCCTAATTTTAACCAGCAGTTTTAATTTAGTAGGTAGGAGCTAACGGCGATATGGATTGTATAGTAAGCCTATTCATTTTTGCAACACGGTGCGCCTACAGGCACACAGTTACAGTGTTACAACGTAACGCTCAACGTAGCGTATATAGATCAGTGGTAGTAGGGAAGTGACGAGAGACGCTGTTGATGAAGCCAACAGCGACTCGTAGGAACTTGACTTTGCCATGGTAATATGATTTTAGGCCTAATTTTCATTTTTAGGCCTAATTTTAAAAATGCAGTTTTAATTTCGTAAGCAGCAGTTATAGGCCGAATGGAGAATTTGGTTCAATGATAAGCCTATTCATTCATGCAACAATGCGAGAGACTATTTTAAGTGAAGCTAAAATCCATTTGTTTTTATTGAGTGTTACCTTAGGATTTTAATTCGACGATCAAATGTTATTATTTAATTTAGTTACCTCGAAGAATTCTATTAGCTATAAGGAAGTAACGATGTTTTAATTTGCCATGTGATTTAACTAACTTCTCACCTGAATTTAACGTTGTAAACAATGGTCGTCAATATCTGGTACCGTTCGCGAAGTTGAAAAAAGCGACGGACGGACGGACGGACAAAGTCGTTGCAATAGTCTTCTCAGCCGGTACGGCTGTACAGAAGAATAAACGGAAACAAGGAGCTACAGCGACTATCTAGTCGCATTGGTCTTCTGTACAGTTCGTCCACTTCCAATGTTGAGGCGCACACCTCTATCGTGCACTACAACACCTATCTCTATTATATAATCTAAAAACAGTAACCATCAGAATTGCCCGTTACAAATGTGTTAGCTTTTAAGCTTATTTTACGTTTTAGGCATAATTGTCAGCGTTTAGGCCTAATTTACAACTTTAATTTCGTAAGTAGCAACTATCGGAGATTTGGATTGTATACATAAGCCTATTCATTTTTGCAACTCGGTATGCCTCCGCGCACACAGTTACAGTGTTACAACGTAATGCGCAACGTAGCCTAATATAGATCAGTGGTAGTAAGGAAGGGACAGGAGAAAATGCAGCAGCGACTCGTAGCAACTATTGACGTTGCCATGGTAACGTGATTTTAGATCTAATTTTCATTTTTTAGGTCTAATTTTTTAACGGCAGTTTTGGTTTCGTAAGTAGCAGATAGGCCTAATGGAGAATTTGGTTCGATCGTAAGCGTATTCATTAAGGCAGCAATGCGACAAGACTCTTTTAAATGAAGCTAAAATGTTTTTGTTTTTACGGCTGCGTTAACACAAATCTTTAGCATTTCAATTCGACGATGAAATGTTATTATTTAATTTAGTTACGTCGAAGAAGTCTATTAGCTATAAGGAGGCAACGATGTTTTAATTTGCCATGTTATTTAACTAACTTTTGACACTGAATGGAACGTTGTAAACAGTGGTCGCCAATTTCTGGTACCGTTGCGAAGTTGAAAAAAGCGACGGACGGACAGACGGACAAAGTCGTTACAATAGTCTTCTCAGCCGGTACGGCTGTACAGAAGACTGAAACGAGTAATTTTTATTATGTACAGTTTTGCTTGGATATTCTTTTTTTTTTACGATGGAAATGCACCGTTGTATTTCCAGGCATGCTTGGTTGTCTGTTCTGTAAGGACCACAGTTTTTCGCACTTTGTTAAGTAATCCGATTTGGCGGTAGGTAATTACAAGTTTTTTGTAAAGTACAAGTTTTCGTAGCATTAATCCATACTTGTTGTTTGGCCCCAAGAGAGATTTGAAATTTGCCGCCTAAAATAGAAGTCGGGTTTGTGCTTCTGTCAGTGGAGGGGTGTGGAGACTAAGGCCACTAAGGCCGCCCGGGCGGCGTATTTACAAACCTTACTCCTATTCGGCACCATTAGCAAATCGCGTCGCCTCATTGGCGCTCTCAATCACGTGACCCGCAGCAGACTACGACGAATGCATCAGTCGCCGCCGAAGCTTTTGCCCAACCATAGTGTGGACGCAAGTAGCGGATTGAAATTAAACCAATACTACCAGCGCATTCATTAAAAGCTATACATAATTCTGCCAACATACTGTAACTTGTTTCTGTAATGAACATTGAAAATGAAGTCAACAGCGCGGTGGCAGCGCTTTAGACTCGAAACTGAGAGCTGAACAGGCTCTTCTTGTAGTTTATGTATGGGCAGCCATTTGTTGTTGTGTGAGCGTTGCCGACGTGATCTTCCGTGTATACGCTAGTTAGGCAATGGTTTGAGGAATGCGACGCAAGGCAACACTCGAGCACAGGAAAGAATTGAAACAACTGTATTTAAGACGTTTAAAAGTATAATTTAGCTGTTTATTTTTTTTAACCGTAATAGTTTTTAATAAATTGATAGATTTTCACATTTATTAAAAAATTCTTCCTTCGCTATAGGGAAAAAAGGGACAAATTTATACTTATGAATTACGTATCACGACACACGCTAGTGTGTCCCCGCCGAGATAAACGATAACATCCAGATAATAATTATATACATATGAGTATGGGGGCGAACACTATACACTTTGTGTCTTTACAGCTAAGGTATAGTTTTTTGTTTTGGTATAGTTTTGCTGTTTTCAGCTATTTGAGGATAAATAACAATACGACAGAAAAAGCTGCATCTTGTTTGATCGTGTGACTTTGGTCGCCTGACAACATAAAAGTCACTGTTAGTGACACACCTTAACGTTTTCTTGTTGAAAACACCATGTGAATGACGTTGATATTTGCCTAATTATTGGCTACTGGTTACTGGTAACGCCTTTTTTGTATCATGAAAATAAATTCTTCCTCGTGGTGAATAAAGCTGGTTCTTAGCTCATTTTACAGATATAGCTACTGAGAAGTGTCCTTTTCATAAGGCGTCTTCTAATTGGTCAAGTGGTTCAGGGGTTAGGGGTCTCTAAACGACCGAATTGATTGTTTTACATTGTATTAAACACTGTTAAGGAAAATAGTTTTTGTTTTTTTTACACCCTGTTATTATGCAATAATGCCACACTGAACATTAACTAAATCCGTGCGTCTGTAGTACTTATAAGAAATACTAATCATACGAAAAAAGGTGACTGCTGTCCTCAAAATGAAACAAAATCCAAAAAAAAAAAAATGGACCAGAAAACTAGATCGGTGTTTCCATCTCATAATTATTACGGAAAAAAAATGGATTTCATCAATTTGAACCAAAAATATCTGATATCTACCCCAAAACAAAACTTGTTAAGGATTCCCACCAAGCTTTTCGCCCGTGTGATGTCGTGATATCAAACGCCTAGCTATTTCGCCAAGCTAATTCCACCGACTAAGACTTCTAGCAATTAGCAGTAAGCAATTTTCATATAGGCCTATTTTATTTAATCTTCGAACTATTACTCGGTAGGATTAGCTTGGCGAAATAGCTTGGCGTTTGACACCACGACTTCACACGGGCAAAAAGCTTGGCGGGAATCTTTAACAAGTTTTGTTTTGAGATAGATTTTACTTACCAGAATCATTTTGTATTAACTATTGAACGCGGATCGTTTCAGTTATGAGTGGGCCTTCCTGGAGGCTTATTTGTTTTGATTTATGGCCCTGTAGGTTTTGGCGATGCCGAACGAGGCTTCCATCTACGCCGTAACGACATTAAATGTTGTTATAAAAGTTGTTTAACTTTGAAAAAGGTTTCCTGTCCGGTGAAATTTGAGCCAGGTTAATTTGCCTAATCATAATAACAACATTAAAAGCACACAAGAATAAAAAAAAAGAAACAAGATTAGTAGTAAATAGACCATAAATGATGACACAAATTGCCTCAGGGCTGTAGCTAGCAGTGTGGGGATGGGGGGGGGGGGAGGGATGTAGGGGGCAAGTGCCCCAGAGAAGGATGACGGGGGCGTAACTAGGCCCAAGATATTTTTAGTGCACTTTTTTCAGATTTTTTAAAAATTTGGTCTTATTACCAAACAAAAGCACACTCGGTATCCTAATAATCTTGATGAAGACAGAAATACAAGTCAGTCTGACTTTGTCACCTCTTTTCATTTTTTGCAAGTGGATGATGTTGGTTTTCCTGCTTTTTTTTGCGGTTTTGACGGGGGTGGGTGGGTTGAAGGGGGGGGGGACGTAAAACGTATCGCTTATGGATATACGAAAATATGCATTATTTTAATTGGGGGAGGGGGGGGGGGGGTAAAATTGATGAGTTGCCGCGCCAGAAAACCTTTTAGCTATGGCTCTGCTCAGTGTATCACTCATTCAGTCTCTGTGTCTCTCTTCTCTCCCATTGCACCATTAA
This sequence comes from Lithobius niger, assembly GCA_023313725.1. Lineage (NCBI taxonomy): Eukaryota > Metazoa > Arthropoda > Chilopoda > Lithobiomorpha > Lithobiidae > Lithobius > Lithobius niger. The sequence goes on from JAHWFP010084464.1 coordinate 22,943, forward strand.
ATTAAAATATGTCTTTAAAAATTCCTCCTTTGGTAGTAGGATATAATATAAAGCAAAAATACTGGAACAAAGTGCTAATTTCGTTATCATTAACAAAATTATTTTTTATTAATAATTAAACTAACTATCAATTATTCAGGTATAAGTAGGCCTACTTGTGCCTTTTTCTTTTGCCTGTAGGTTTTGCCGTGGTGGCCCATAAGAGGAATGTTCTATACATTGCTTTAGGCCACTAAAAATTAATTAAGTGGTTCTTGGGAGTGGTACTAAAATAACTGACGGGAGAGGGCAGTGGTTTTTCTAATGTTTTATTCGCGATTTTTCAGATGCGGGCAATGGTTCTTTTTTTTACCAACCAAAACGAAATGAGTAGCTTACATTTTGTCGTGGAGTACAATATATCTATGTTTTAATGCCAGGTTCAGCGTACAAATGATATTCATTTGAAAAAAGTCATTCTTTAGATGCAGTTTAGTGAATTAACGAAGAAAGACAATAGCGCCACCACTGTGAACAGCTAGGGATGACATGATGACGAAAATATTCCCTCGCGTTTCACAATGTTGGCTCCATTTATTGCTAATTTTTACAGCTAATATCTTTAATTTAGAGGTGTTTTTTTCTATCCCGTTTGTGCTTAGATGACAACACCGCTCTACCTCGCAATCACATCCTCTTGTCTTCTTCTTTGGATACGTTTATACAATTCATTCTGCAAACTAAACCGTTTATCCTAGAAAAATTGTTTTAAGCTCATCCTACAGAGTGCCATTAAGCCTCAATCCCCCCCCCCCCTCATCATACAGAGACGCTTCCGCTGATGTGCCCTTTTTCTAATAGTAATTTTTAGGTGAACTTGCCATTCTGGAGTTATAGTTTGATTGTTTTACATTATATTAAACATTGTTATTAAGTAAGTGCACATCAGTAAACGCCAGTCTCAAGGCGTAGGCTGATGATTTAACAGATACTAACAACGGTGGATGGTGAGCCAGCAATTCACTCGTACTTTGAGGAAACATGAAGAAAAAAAAGCATTATCGTTACACGAAATAGTTTGTGGTTTGATGTCAACTTCCCATGTTAAAGCTAAACTGCCTGTTGCCCATTTGGCTTGCCGTCCTGTAATAATACGAATAATTACAAGGCAAGCAGCAAGAGAGCTGCAGACAAACCATCTTCAAACAGAACATCTTGTGCTGAATAAACGAGCAAAGTGGGCAAGATTCAGTGCGTTTGCAAGAAGTACAGAAGAAAAAAAAAGCATTCGTTTGATATTAAAGGTAAGGTTTAATCGAACCAAAGCCAAAATAGCAAAGGAACACTAATAAGCTTTCCTGTAATGTATCAAATGCCACAATATTGCTGAAATGTTAAGTCCACGTGAAACCTTACTGAAGATAACTGAAAAATTAATCAAAATAAAAGAACAAGAAAATTATTATTAAGTTTTAAAACATAAAAATAGGAGATTATAATTGTGAGGTCAGTACGGCTACGTGCATATGTCATTTTCATATTCCAAGCTACAAGTTTTAGATTCATATTTACAATGTTTGTCTTTTTGTGGTTGCAATGCTTTAGGACAGCAGTAAAGTTTCACATGGACTTAACACTGCAGGAACATTGTGGTATCTAAAACCTTACAGGAAAGCGTATTCGTCTTCCTTTCTGTTTTGATTTTGGTTCAGTTAAATGTTAACATCAAAAAAGTTCGTTTTTTTTTCTAATTTATTAAAGATAGATTACCACCGAATGAAAGTCTACAGAATCCAGCGTCATCCAGCGCCATCTAGTGCTATTTAGCACTTGCTTGCATTAAGCGAAAGCATGCATAACACTATTTCTTTTAAAGCACATGCCTCCTTAATTATTGCGTAAAAATTTGGGACGTCCTCTTGCACTTGGGAGCGAGATGTAACTGCTAACTATATCACTGCCACGAGATGGCAACACGGCATACTATAAAGATTTTCTGTCGATGACAACCTGCCTGTCAGCTATCTGCTAGTTTATCCAACCTACTACGAAAATATGGATCAGTGGGAAAAGACACCCCTACAACTTTAGGCTCGGTTAAATTAGAAACATAACATACACAGTGCAGTATGCATATCGGTAACACTTACAGGAAAGCTATAAGTGTTACCACTGCGGTAACAAATTCCAGAATCACTGAGTCTATAAACGACCAAACAGCCAGAACGACTAACAAGATCTCCGTGTATGGTATCCAACGCTGCAATGTCTCTATGCTATGCCTAAAAGTGGAATCAAAAACAGAACAAAAATACTAGGAGCGATATGACACAGCAGTGATGACGTAGCAAGGGTTTTTTTTTTGAGTGGGGTGGGTAGGGGACGCACAGAACGTGCATCGCAATGATCCCTTGCTCTCCCCACCAACTCAGTTTTGATTTTGTAATAAAACTAACCGAGGGCCTGCGAGGTTTTATATTCGATATACTGTAACACGATACACAACATCGTATTTTTTTGCCTATATGACTTAAGCATTGAATCAGAAATAAATTTTATAGCCTAGTCTGACATACATTAATGGCAGCTGAAGACAAAATGGAGTAAATCAAATAAACGTACAAATAGTAGTAAATAATAATAACGGCAACTTTAGTTATTTCTAGTGTATGATTTTCACTGTTGGCTTATTTCAATTAGGTTAGCGACACCCTATTTTGTCCGATTTGGTTGACCATACTATCGTGTAGCAGGCGTGTTATGTGTAAAGGGTATAAATTGCGGCAAACAGCGTACAGCCAAATAAATCATAAATGACTTCTTTCCAAGCTCTAATACACAACCTATAAACATTGACAATCAAGAGCTATAACTGCCTTTATGTATAGTTGTTCACCCACACGTTAAAATAGCAGCACACACGATGGCTCATGGTTCCAATAATACCGCCAAGCGAAGCCCATGCGACGCGGTGAGCTGCTCTGAGTCACGTGACTGAGAACGCCAATGAGACCACGCGATTTTGCCAATGGTGCCGAATAGGAGTAAGGTTTGTAAATACGCGCCCGGGCGCTGAGCAACTTGGCCGCGCGGCCAGGTCGCTGCATGCAAGGAGAATGCATACCGTTTATGTAAAATCACGCTCAAATCATTTTCATTGGCTGCAACATCCTGGCCGCGCGGCCAGTGGTCGTCGCGGCCAAAAAACGCGGGGACGGGCCGCGCGGCCACGTCCGTTTTTCATTGATTATTCTCGTCACGTGGTGAAAAATGAACCCGAAGCAAGTACGGTCGCCCTGTGACCGCCTGCACGTCGCCCTGGATCCAGTGGTCGCGACGACAGGCTGGCAGCTGCGGCCAAGTGCGCGTTGCTACATAACACCGTAAGCATTCTCGTTGGCCGCAGCGACCTGGCCGCTGTGTACGTGGTGGCCCTAAAGGGTCTAGTTACATTCATATTTCGAATATTATTACCCCGCAGCATGCAGGCACAGTTGATTTTCTTTATTACATCGGACCCTTGTTTAGAGGCTAGCCGGCTCACCCAAAACCCAGACAACTAACCGTTTTTCTTTGCAGGGGATATACAAGTCTTCACCCCATCGTCTGGCAGGCCAAACAACGCTTAAAATTCAAATGAAAAAATACGCAACCAAATTCACTTGGACTAGCGTTCGACAATAGGAAATATTTATCATAATCAACAAGATCCTTAATAACGTGAAACTTAAAATTCGTTTTTTAAAGTAAAAAATTAGGAAATTGGTAAAAATCTCGCTAGTGTGCTTACGTAAAGTAGCATACATAATTTGTTGAAACCTTCGTTTTGAAAATTTTGTTTGAAAAAATTCGAAAAATGGTCAGAATGCGTTTATATCTTAAAAAATGACGGACGACTCGAATTTTTTTTTTAAGTATAAATCCGTGAAATGGTAGAAATGGAGGAACAGGCTAGTTTTCAAGTAAGGCCTTTCAGGCAATGCGTCGAGTTTTGTTTAAAAAAAAAACACTTTTGCCGGCCCTCCTGCCTAGCCGGCTGAAAATTGTTGCTATGGCCCGGAGGAAACATACATTACCTGTGTTTATTTGCATTCCTTACCTGAGGGTTGCTTCTCTCTGAAGGTTAGAAAAGTCGTCGATAGATGGCCAGCTGCGCAACCTGGTCTGCGCATGTGCGAGACCCCTCTATGAAACCATTCTTTTTTTACCCTCTCGATATGTCAGGTGGTGATTCAAGAGGGGAGGTAGGGTGGGTACAGGTAATCTATGTTCCCTCCAGGCAATATGAAACAATTTTCAGCTGGCCAGGCAGGAGTGCCGGCAAAATACTGTTTCTAGTTGCCCTTCGGAAACATAGATTACCTGTGTTTATTTGCATACACAGTTGACGTCATCATTCGTGGAGGTAGGCTCCACCTGGCGGGTGCCCCAAGGTTACGAGCTGGTACCCCAAAAAAGTCAGATTTTTGCACTTTATTGAAAACATAACAGGAATTTGGATCTCTTTCGGAATAGCTGGTGGCCCTGAAAAGGGCCGTTTGTTGTTAAAAGCCTTGCTTCTGCTTCAGGACATCTGCTTCAAGACATCGGATGTTTTCAGTGCTTAAGGGGGGTGGATCACACGTTTGGCAGCGACAATGTGTCCCAGGCAGTGTAATCCGTTTTCTTGTTCTGTCGTGTTCCTGAAGTAATGGCTGGTAAAGACGGACTGGTTTCTCCAGGAAGTGGCTTCCATGATGTCTGAGATAGCGATGTTGTTGTGGAATGCCCATGATGCCAAAATAGCCCTTAGCTCATGCGCTGTTGCCCTGATGTTGATGTCGGGATGGTCGTTACAGATGTCCTTCGTAGGCGTTGCTGATGCCGGTTTTTATCCATGAGGCGATCATCGCTGCTGATGTCGAGGTTTTTGGTCGTCTTGATGTAGTGGCATAGGGCTCGTAATGGGCAGGGTAGTCTCTCAGGTTCATCTCCAATGATGTTTATGAGTGCTGGGATGATGATTGGCTTGGAAGGCTCACTGGGTTTTTTGGTTTTTGCTCGGAATGATGATCTGGGTTTTAGATGTATTGCTGAAAAGTTGTCATGAAAGAAACAGAAACTGGGGTCGATGGAGAGGGCTTGTACTTCACTGCATCTTTGTCCCGTGGCGATAATTGTTAGGAATACAGTTTTCCTGGTTAGGCAGTTTAAATCGCAGTGTTGCATCGGTTCATAAGGTGGCTTCAGTAAGGATTCAAGCACAATGGCGAGATCCCAGTCTGGGAAGGAGTGATGGATGGAAGATCTTTCGATCTTGAATGATTTGATTAGGGTTGTGATGTTGGAGTCGTTAAAGAGATGGTGATTCCCAGCCGCTTTGAAGTCGGAGTTTAGGGCTGATCTGTAGACTAAAATTGTTGAGCCCTTTAGGCCTTGGTCGAAGAGCATGTTGAGGAATTTTAGGAGCTTTGGTATAGGGGGGGGGTGACTGGATTAACCTTCCTCCCGATACACCAATGAAGCCATATTTTCCAGTGGTTGTCGTAAATCCTGTTTGTTGACTGTGTGATTGCTTTGCTAGCGATGCCTGTGGCTTGTTCAGTAAGAATGCCTGTCCTTTCAAGGAGTTTGATGATAATAGCCATCCGTGTAAGTGTAGGGAGTGGATGTGTTGGTGGAATAGGATCTCTTTTCGCTGTGAAAGCAGATCTGGAAGGTCTGGTAGGCTTCTTGGACAGTCTATTAATAGGTTTAGAAGTTACGGGAACCATGGGGATGACGCCAGTTCGGTGCCACTAAGAGAAAAATCCCTTCTGTTTCGAGGATTTTTTGGAGGGCTGCCGGAAGAAGTGTAGCGGTGGAAACAGGTCAGCATAGAGGTTCTTTCAAAGAAACGTCAGGGCGTCTACTCCCCAGGCTTGAGTGTCTGGAAGGAGGCTGATGGATTGGGGAAGTTTGGCATCGTGCCTCGTGGCGAACAGGTTTACCATTGGTGTCCCCCAGTGTTGAACAAAGATTCACAAATGGATTTCTTAAAGGAACCATTCCCCTGTTGGGGGAGCATTCCGGGAAAGTGAGTCGGCTATGACATTCTTGTTGCCTGCTATGTGAAGTGGAAGAAACGTTGTTTTTAGGGTTCTGCATAGTTTGAAGATTTCTGAGGAGGTTTGGTGTAGGAGGCATGAATGGGTGCCACCTTCCTTTCGGATGTATGCTACAGCAGTCTTGTTGTTCGAGTGGATTTGAACGACTTTCGAAGTGCCTTGGTGTTGAAAATGGTTGAGGGCTTCTTGAATGGCTTTTAGTTCTAGAACATTGATGTGGTCTGAGTTGTTTTGAGGCCATGTCCCCGATGTTTCTAGGTTCTGGATGTCGGCTCCCCAGCTCTGAAGTGAGGCATCTGTGAAAAGGTGTAAGTCTGGCTGTGGTTCGTGGAAGGGTACTGCTGCTGTAAGTGTCATTGCGTCGGGCCACCACAGTAGCGTGTCGTGAGGGAAAGAAAGGCCTGTTAGTTTTGAGATCATCATGTTGGGGTGTGTCCACAATGTCTATGCAGAAATGGTGAAGGGGCCTTGGCATCCATCTTCGGTAGGGGACAAGTGCTGTCATGGAGTCTAGCTTCCCGATTAGCGAGTTTAGTTCTGTGATGATGTGTTTGGGATTGGTTAAGAAAGAGCAGCAGGTTTGGAGGACGTCTTGGATTCTTTCTGTTGAGGGAGATATGGTTGCAGATTCGAGATTAAAAAAGGCTCCAAGAAAGGTGAAGGTTTGGCTTGGTGATAGTCTTGATTTTGGGAAGCTTATGGCGAATCCCAGTTTCGAAAGTAGGTTTATGGTGAAGCATCGTTTGAGAACCAGTTGAGTGCAATTTTCGTCGTTTAGGATCCAATCGTTGAGGTAAGCGCTTACGGGTATTTGATTCTGATGTAGGTGAGCGAGTACAGGTTTCAGGACGGCTGTGAAGATTCTCGGTGCAGCATTAACGCCAAAGCGCAGGCATTGGAATTCGTACACTATGCCGTTGTACATGAAACGGAAGAGGCGAATGATTGAGTGATGGAGTGGGATGTGGCGGTAGGCGTCTATTAAGTCCAGGGATATGGTCCAGTCGTTTTGACGTAGGGTTTACCGAATGGAGTCTAGGGTTTGCATTTCGAAGTGATTGTTGTCGATAAGCTGGTTTAATGGTTTTAGGTTGAAGATGAGGCATTCTCCACCGGATTTCTTTGGTCTTAGGAAGATGGAGCTGTAGAAGCCTGGACAGAGAGGGTTTGGGCATTTTTTTATCGCATGTTTGGCGAGGAGGCTTTCTACTTCTGTGGAGAGTGCAGGTGATGGGTGTGGGGTTAGGTTACATGAGGTGGTGATGTGAGAGGTAGTTTTGATGTAAAAGTGGGGCGGAAGCCATCAGTGGAGAGGATGAAAAGGTCAGTGGTGATGTACTTCCAAGCAGGAAGGAAGAAGCAAAGGCGGCCGTCAACTGGAAGGGAAATCGGCTAGGGATAGTCAGTGGGAGCTGTGGGCTTTACTGTGACCTCCTGGGGAGGAGTGACGGCTGTGTTGGTCATAAGAGGTGTAGCGGTATGGTTTGTTCCCTTTACTGCGGTTGGATGGTTTTCCACGAAAAGGCCGATTGTCTTGTTGTTTGGGTTCGTCACGGTTGTAATGGGGTTTGTGGTTGTCGTTTTGGCATGAGTTGTTGTCGCGTTGCTTTTTCGGAAAGGACTGTTGAATTCTGTAGAAATTCCTTGGTTTTTTGTTTTTGAACTCTTTTGGCTTCTTTGAGATGTCAAGGTCGGGGTGGGGGGCTAACTTCGGAATTTGGCCGTTAAAGAGAGAGGGAGACTCATGGATTGGCAAGTTTCGCAAGATGTGACGAGTAGAGTCATTTAGTGTCGTTCAGGTGTTTAAGGCTGCTTCACGCTGAGTTGAGGAGACCTTTGGTAAGCCAATTGAAGGAATGGATGGTTGCAAAGGATCTTTTTTGAAGTGTTGGTTTATGAGGTCGGTGAAGCAACTTGCCTCGGTTCGGCTTGATTCCGTTGAAAGTTATTCGTAGAGAGCATTGATCACCGTGTGAATGATATCTGCTTGAAAGGCGGCACGTATTAGCTTGTCGTTGTTCCTAATGACAGCGGAGGGTACTTTGATATTCTTTGAAATGAAGAGGGAAGAGCCGAAACTCATTTTCCTTGTATGTTTGCTAAGCCGTCTCCGATTGGCCGGAAGAACCTGTTTTCTTTACCCAGGATGGGCGAGGGGGGGGGGGGTCCTATTCAAGGACAAGGGGTTCCCCTTTGCCGAGGAGATGGCCTCCGTTACGGAGTAGGGTGGTCAGGAGAGTGGTGGATTGGCCAAGCATTCTTCTTTTCTTTCTTGGTTGGTCCCGTTGGCAAAATCCGAAACTGGCTGCCAGGCCCCAGTTGATCATTGGGGCCGTGGAATCAGTTGGTGGTTTGTAGAGGAAGGTGGTGGATATCGTCTTTTCTACTGTTTTTAGAAGCCGGCGACGTGGGATTGCAGATGAATCTTCGTTGTTGTCGTCGAAGTCATCATCACTGAAATGAGCGTGTCGGGAGGATGAGTTGGATTGGCGTGGGGAACTGATGAGTGCCGATGCGGTGCCAGAGGAAGATGAAGAAGGATGATGCGGCTGTTGGTGATGTGATGGCCGGGGTGGGGTTGGATGTTTCCGGAAGCAATGGGCCGTGGGCGTAGGCGAAGCAGCCCATGAAGTTGCAGCTGAAGAGGGTGAGGGCGAAGTGCGGGGGGATTTAGAAGAAAATACCGGTGAATTGAGGAGACGTTTCTCGGGGTTCATTGAAAAGATCCAGATTTTGGTATACGTGGATGAATGGGAGTCGGCTTCGGTTTGTTTTTGTAGTGGAATTTCTTTATGGTTTGGTCCATGAGAGCGTGAACCTGCTTCGAGGAGAGCGGCTTTAGGAGAAGTTGTTTGAAGGGGCTATTCGGTGTTTCCGCAGTATGAATGGTGATGCGGCACTTCGGAATCGAGTAACAAAACAGAAATAAAAGCAGGGAACCTTTGTTAGCTAACTGGGTATTTGTTCGTTGTGCAATGATGGATGTTTTTGGAATCTGTAACAGTTATGCGGCAAGATAATAAACGTGTAATTATAGGACGGAGAGCCAAATGGGATCGATTAGTGATAAATAAACGTATACTGAATGTGTAATAATTTTGCCTTAAGTTTAATTCAAGTTAAAAAGCTCCACATTTAATAAATAAATAAAAATAATAAAAACCATAGCAGACGTTTATGTCAGAATGGCCATACCGCTCGCCCCCCTCCACCCCCGTGCGCGGGCGGGGGGGGGGCGCCCCCGTAGGAGCGGACAACAGGAGTCGGGTAGGATTAGAGTTACCCACCAAGAAAACTTTGCACTGTTCAGACTGACGAGGAAAACAGAATCTTTTCTAAATTTTAATCAAGGTTGCAATGTGGTTTGTAATTTTAAATCGTAAATAACCTTTACAGTTAAGTGTCATAATGTTTTCGTGCTACAAGAAAAATTAAATAAATAAAACGAAAGCAATTTTTCTTGCTTCACCAAAACTAGATTAATACGGTGCTATTCTTAGTTTAATCAAAAGCAAATTATGGACACACAATTGTTGTTGTCTGGTTTTATATACTTTTGGTTTAATCGAGGCTGTAAAGTCCTTTTTAACATCTGGAGCAAGCATGATGTTCTTTAATTCATAAGAAGGCGCGATATCCAAGAGCAGGCGTGATATCCGATATCACTCCTTTTCTATCTCAGTCCTAAACCTTTGTTGCAACATCGTCGTGTTCTATTATTAAAGGAGGACTGAGATCGTGAAATTGGGTGATTAAGGCACACGCCTGCCATGATAAAACGATAACATCCAGATAATATGTATATATGAGCATGGCGACCGCTAGACATGTTGTGTCTTTACTGCAAAGGTAGTTTGGCTGTTTTCAGCCATCTGAGGATAAATAACTATGCGACAGAAAAGTCTGAAACTTGTTTAATAGTGAGCCTTTGGTCGCCTGACAACTTAAAAGTCACTATTAAGGACACAGCTTAACGTTTTCTTGTTGAAAAAATGATGTGAATAACGTTGAAATTTGCCTAATTACTGGCTACTGGCTAACATTTTTATCTATCACGAAAATAAATTCTTCCATGCGGTGAAAAAAACTGGTTATTAGCTCATTTTAAAGATATTGCTCTGTAGAAGTGTCCTTTTCATACGGACCTTTCTGATTGGTCAAGTGGTTTAGGGGTTAGGGAGCTCCAAACGACCAAATTGATTGTTTTACATTGTTTTAAACATTGTTATTATGCAACAATGCAAAACTGAACTGAATTGAAATCCGTGCGTTTGCAAGGAGATAACTAGGTAGTAATAAGAAAGACTTACATTTGAAAAAAGCTGTCTTCAAAATCTAACGAAAGCCAAAAAAATAAATAAAAGAAATGGACCAGAAAACTAGATTGGTGTTTCCATCTCATAATTGCTAAGAAAAAAAAATGGATTTCATCAATTTGGACCAAAAATATCTGATATCTACCCCAAAACAAAACTTGTTAAGGATTCCTGCCAAGCTTTTCAGCCGTGTGAAGTCATGATATCAAGCTCTCATCGCCAAGCTAATCCCACCGACTAATACTTCAAACGTTAAATGAAATAATTGAAAATTGCGCAGTAAGCAATTTTCAGATATTTCATACATTTAACTTTCGGTGGGATTAGCTTGGCAAAAGAGCTTGGCGTTTGATATCACGACTTCACACAGCCGAAAAGCTTGGCGGGAATCCTTAACAAGTTTTGTTTTGGGGTAGACTGAGATCAAGTTTTGCATTCCTCCCCCTCTTGGCACCATTAATCACATCCGCATTAGGAGGCATTGTTGGAAAAAAAATAAGAAAAAGAATATAACAATTGTTAAGATAACAATACATTCCAACAATTCAGAAAATGACATTGGTCCCTTCATCTCCAGGAAGACATGGACAAATTATTAAACTACCACCAGCACTACCACACCGCCACCGCCACCGCCGAACAAGCCCAAAATCGCTCAAATCATCTCCAAGTAGATTCTGGCGGCGAGTTTTAAGGACTTAAAACATTTTGCTCTCTTTGATTGGGAAGATAATCGAGAGACTGGTTTGTGGTCGTATTCGATGGTTCCTGGGGGTTTTAATAGTCTTCATGCAGCACAGCTTGGTTTTCGTGCATCAGATGGGTCCTAGTGCAATCTTTTAGCTTGAGACCAGACAGCATGAGGTATGGGCCAATGGGATGGTAGTTTTGGTCCGTGTTTTTGGATATGAGACGCCTATGGTGCTGTCCTGGTGAAGTAGGTCCTAGCTAACCTGATTAAAAATGAGGGGCCTGTCAGTCTGGTGGAAGTTCTTAGTGTGCTACTTTATTGCCGTCAGTTTGTAACTAGGGTGGGTGGTCGTTGTCCCACACAACTAGAGGTCTTCCTCAGGATAGTTGTCTGAGCCCAGGCTTGTTTATAGTTTTCCTGTACTCGCTTTTATGTATCCTGCCATTGTCAACAATCCTTGCTACATTTGGAGATTATGTGGCCTTCTGAATTGCCGGACAGTCTCTTGAGGCATTTCTGGATATGGTGAACGAGATGATTTTAATGGTAGAGATGTGGTTAGAGTAGCGAGGTACGATTAAATCCAAGTTAAAGCCAAGTACTGCTCTTCTCACAATATGAAGTACCAGACAATTGGCTGCATGTTGGGAGAAAGCAGGTTCAGGTGTTCGAACAAAGTAACATACCTGGGCAGCTATCTCGGAATGCAGCAGTTACTGAAGTTTGGACACCGATGCAGAAAGTGACCAGCACACTTTTCAGTCTGGCAGGAAGCAGTCTCCCTTGCAATATGTGGGTGCTGCAGAGTATATTTTATTCCTTAGTGTAGTTCCGATTGGACTTTCACCTCCTTCTCCTGTGTGACACAGCAAGTTTGTTCCTCACGATTCAGGTTGAGGTTAATGTAGGTATGAATATGATCCTAGGATGTATGCACACTATGCCTGTGGCAGCTAGGCATGTGCAGACAAGTTTTGTGCCCAAAACATGGAGGGTTCAGGGACTTCTGATTAAAATATTATGAGAGGGATCAGCCAAGTAAGATTAAACTTGATTGATAATATTCTGACTGACTACAAATAATTGAGTGCTGGGTCCTCAGCTTGCTGGAACAGCAGGCGTGAGGATCAAACTCTAAAAATTCTGGATTGGAGAATTTCTATGCGTGTGTTCTGTGTGCCTGGTTGGTCGATGGATTTGGCCCCCAATTGTGGCTGGGCGTGTGGATGTATCTTCGTATAAAAAGAAAGGCACTGTAGTGGTTGGGCCGATCATTACTGAGGGCGAGTTGCCCGCCTACTGTGATACTTCGTTTGAGATTGACCTGTGTTTTTCTTTGAACATTGTATCAACAGGTTGCCTGTAGCAGGTTCCTTCTCATTCTTCTTCGATAGATTGTTCAAAAACTGGACCCCAGTTGCAGCCAAGTGTGTAATTGTGCCATCTTGTGTTTAGAGGACAGAGGTTGAAACAATTCCAGTCTAACTCACATGGGAATTATCAGTTTTCTGCTGTGCTTCGATCGTCACCGCTCGTGATCTGGAGGGGCACGGGTGTTAATATCCGATCTAAAGCCTGCACTGGTTAGCTGCTTAGATTCCATTTCGGGAGAGGGCACTATCGCTAGCCATGGTTGATTTCACTAGTAGTCCGGCAGTGTGGTCAGATTTCCAAGCAGCTTTGGTCTTCTTAGAAGCGAGGCTTCAGCTCTTCGGTGTAAATTGTATGCTTCGGAATTGGTGTGCCTTGGAGTTTCTTGGGTGCTTGGTCACAATGGGATGCATGGCAATGATGAGGATGATCGTTTTGCTTGTTGTGATGATTTTGGTATGGGCTGGGGAGTTTTAAAACTTTCGGTGTTGGGCAGCAGCATTAGTGTGCAATTGTGCATTGGGTGGGAGGATGATTGATCGGCAGAACATCCATTTCGGGATTTACCGTTCCACACGATCTAGTTTGGTCTTCCCCGTGATGATGCATCTTGGCTAACTAGGTTGCATAAAGTACACATTTTGTTGCATTGGCACGCATATGAAGTGGGTCTTTAGCCTTCGCCAGTGTGAGCGTGCGGGATTGGGTGAAAAGCGTTTACATTTTTTGTTGGCTTGTCCATTACATGAGCTGCACCTCGGTGTACTCCGTGGTATTTTGGGACCAAAGTTGTTTTGTAAGGTGTAAGAACACGAGTTTTGGGGAAGAGCCGTTATTGTCTCTCTAAGTTTGTGGTACAATTCTCGAGGGCAGCTGTGAGATTTTCACTTGCAGTAAGTTCAGTTTGGCGCGTGGATGGGCGTAATTTCTGTTTAACTAGTTTTTACTGTATTTATTTGTTTTCACTTTTTATTTGTTAGAGTGAAGCTCCGTTATGATCACGCTCCAATGTAATCTTAGAACGCGCATCACGCGAAAAGCACAAGGACTATACAAACCACTTTTTGCATGCAGTAGCACGGGAGTCCGAACAAGGTTTATCAAAAAAAAAATCCGGAATTGAACATGGGGTAGAACAACCATCAGGGTGACAAAATGGGCCGATAGCCAAGAATTTGAGTTTGTTTATTGAGCCGTGGCCAAAAGCCACTACAAATTAGCAATACAACAACCACAACCTATGCCAGTGAAACCATGCACAATACAGCCTTAATCACACGCACCAGAAAACTGTACAAACTCCAGAAAACTGAAGAGCTTCCAAATTCCCTCTTCCAACCACCGTGTGCAACCTTGCAAGTCCAATAGCCAAGAGACAAAATCCAAACAACAACGAGAGCGTGCCCCGATTCTAATTGTTAAAAGCATCTTATTGTTAAAAGATTGATTGTTGATTCAAAGTGACCATATATAGCAATGGTTTAGCCGTTGCTGAAGAAGTAAGGCAAAACCTTCTGTCGAGACGTGTACGACCCGGAGACTAAGGGCGCGTTTACGCAACAACTCGCTTTTGCATTCTCGCAGCGAGAATTTAATCACAATGTCAAAGTCGTCGTTGCCATGGTAACAACGCTATCTGGATTAGTTAAATCCGACGTCGTTTGAGTAAATACTTTAATCCTTATAATCCGTGACAATATGATAAAGACTTCCTCCTGACGAAATTTACACAGTCCCTTCTGAACTCGCATTATTAAGTGTTCTCATTGCGAGTCGTCATAGCTAAAACCGCCGCCATGTTGGAATTTCAGACGATTTCTAGCTTCTAGCTGCGAGAATGCAAAGGCGAGTCGTTGGGTAAACGCGCCCTAATGTCCAGGACAAAATTTTCTCAATTTTCTACTAATGGCATTGCAGCACAAAACATTAAAAGAAAAAATTTTCGCAAAGATTATAATACTTTGTCGTAGATGCGGTTTTTTGTTAGGATCGAACTGTCCGGGACAAAATTGTTGGAACCTTATTGTCACGGACCTAATTATCTGGCATCATTCTTATCCTTCAGACGTGTTTACCAGCACGTCTAGGCGATGACATGTAACAAACTCTCAGCACTTATCAATGAATAGAGAAATCTAAAACTTGTGATCGGATCTGTTTACCAATGCGATAAAATTCTGTTAACCAATAATCAGTAGCAAAGTAAATGATACGGAATGATAAAAAAAAAATGTATATATACTTCACTGCGTTTATGTAAGAACACTCATCGTGCTTCGGTTGGTAACAGCAGACGATATAAATTAAGAAGTGGGATACGTCGATTCTTTCCTCATGGCAAAGGTAAATGTAACACAATATAATCTACCAGCAAACAATATACCTTGTATATTAAGAGGCTATAGTAGTTCGTGAACAGCCGGTAGACCGAACTCCTCCACCCCCCCTCCCCCCACCACCACCACCGCCCCTTTAAGAAAAGAGTTATCAGACTTTATACAGAACATAAAATACAGATTTGGTGTGAAAGTTACTTTAGTGCTGAAGTTTAATTGGGTATTACCGTAAATCGCCTATAATTTTAATTGGGTGTTAACCGTGAAGCTTTAAGGTCAGAAAATGGTGAAATTACCTATAGATACTTTACTAGGTTATTTCACGATTTAGGATCTTAAAGCATTTTTGATAGTAATTGTTCTGCCAGAAATTGTCTAAATTGTTTCATCCCCTTAAATCGTAGTTTTTCTGCACCAAAATTAACTAAAAGCTTCATATAAACTAGTAAAACAAATAAACTGGGAGCTAGTTCCTGGACGAATGAGAATAAGGGCATTGTGTTAATGCTGGACCGAATCCAGATCGCGTGTAGGTGAATGGTCGCATAAACGCCGGATTTCCCTCGATGGAGTTAGGTCTAAACACCCTCCCTGGACAAAAGTCAGATTCGAAAACTTACTGAATTATAGCTTTGTAACAGCCCACCCCCTTTTTTTTATCGTACTAATTTCAACCAGAACGTGGCCGTTTAATTATAGGCGAATTATGGTAATTGACTGGCCTTTACTTGAAGAACACTGAGTTACACAGATTATAATTGTGTTACTGGCGTGGTTCAATATCATTAAAGGTTGAGAAGTTGCCACCAAACAAACTTTTTTTGAAACAGTTTTCTGCCGATATTACGGATTTTCCCCAACTTTAATACGGCCTCTCTTTGAAGAAAATCTACTTGCATTAAGTGTGATTTCTATCTAAACGGATTCCAAATCACCAGCCAAAAACTATGGTTTGGGTACCATTTTCGGTCGCGATCTTGAATTATCACTAAACTTGAATAGAGCAATGACAGTCACGTCATATTATTATATATAACTCTATGCTGGAGCCAGTAACTGGGCTAACTGCAAGGAGGCACTGGATAAACATGGAGGTGAAAAAAAGGGCGTCTTACTGACTGACGACAATGATATTAGAGCGGATTTCTTAGGCCTAAAACGTGCGACTTTTAAGATTTGTTGGTGTAGTTGCTGAAATTTTTAATAAGTGGAATATTTTCTTTTCCGATTCCAACATCGGCAGCAGAAGGGATTGGTGTAAACAACGGTTTTTAAAGCCTAAAAAATCCGGTTTCAAAGTACTGGCTTGACTACAAGTGCCGTTGTAGGCTTTACCTCCATTTTAATGTGGTGCCCCTTGTAGCTATTTCGCTTGCTCGTAGCCAATTTGGCGTTTTGTCGCTGCTCTATAAGAACTGTTTCCACGAAAACGGAATTCGAAATTATTATTCGTAACCACCTTATGTTTATTCCGATAAAGGATGGATAGGGGAATAGATTTAAGGGACCGGTCATTATTTATGGCCCGGGGGAAGGGGGTTGAACTAAGTCGATACTGTGAAAAGTAGCTTTACTATACTATAATTACTAACCAGGCAAGGTAATTTTGTCCCTAACGGTCGTAGTGATCAGAAAATCACGAATTAATCTACCTGACGCCCTCTAGCCTACGATCTGTTAAACTAATTATTCTCTCCCATGACCAGTAAACTCCTCTGCCCGATCAACAACAACATTAGTTAGGTAGACAAAATGGCCGCCACGAATGGCCGCCATTCGGTAGTTTACGCAAGCAAGTCGCCATCAGTGAATTTTTTACTGGTGGGCCGCGACATTTACTGCTAAATAGTGGCAACTGAAAAAAAAAAAGCTTGCCAATCCCAGTAATCACGCAGAAAGTAGCTTACACGTAAAAATAAATAAATTTCCGTATAAGCCTTTTCCACATAAGCTATCAAATTTATCGGCTGTACATGTCTTTTCAGCATATTATAGTGACATGTTCATGTATCCGGAAAGTGTTTGAAGGGAATGAATGTTAGCATTCTTTTAACTGTAAGTGTCAGCATCGGCTGACAGAAAGCGGCAACAAGACATATCAATCATATCAAAAACCAAAACTGGTAAATGGGCCCGCCAAGTTCCGAATGGTTCGGCCCTTCAAAGGTGTGATATCAACACACCAAAACATTCGCCAAGTTAATCACACCACTGTAGCAATGTTCAAGTTTTCATTTAACGTCCAAAGTATTATTCGGTGCTCTTAAGCTGGCGAATGTTTTGGTGTGTTGATATCACTCCTTTGATATCAACACAAAGCCCCTTTTACCAGGCCCCTTTTACCAGTTTTGGTTTTTGATATGATATCACTCCGTTTTTTTTTTTTAATTGTGTATTAACTCAACTCCACTACCGTGCAGATGTTTAATGAAATGCCACGTCAGCAAGAAATTGGTTTTCAACAATTTGCTACTACCTTTTGCCTAACCATTCTCGACTTAGTCACCTCTTTATAGGTTTTTGGTTTGGTTTTAATTTTGCTGTAATTTGTTTTATTTATTTAGTTTTGGCCTGTTGATATCACTCCTTTGATGGTCCGAACCAAACTCAACTTAATTGCCTCTTTACCAGTTTTTGGCTTTGTTTATTTTGCTTTGTTTTTACAGTGGGTTTATTTTTACTGAATTGGACGTGAATAAAATTTCTTTGGAACGTTGTTTACATTTATCGTGATACACTAGTGTGTGTCTAGGCACGCAAGTCAGTATACACGTTGTTATTGTCCGAACTTTGGCTGTCAATGAGAGACGACGCCGACAATACTAACAATGGTTACAACAATATTTTCGTACTTACGCACCCTCCCACGCCATCCCTGTTACGCCCCCAGGCTCCAAACCATAAAAGGCACGCAGTTCGTAATGTAGTGCACCCATTCGTCCAATTTCATAGCTGGAAGCCTTCCCGTTATCTCGGTATCGATGACTAATCACCCTATGGAAATTAAGATGGGGATGAGCGCACTAGCTAGGTAGTAGCTAGCTATAGTAACTAGTAACACATTTACAACGTTAATGAAGCTCAGATTTTGCATTGAAAGCAGCTTAGCTGGCATTCCTACGCGAGTTAATTTTTGTCAGGTGGGTCATTGCTCTCGATTTCAACACAATTTTTAAAAGCTTTTGTACCGCATTATTATTTTATCCCAAGTACCTGAAATGTGCCCAACTATGCTTCAGGATATAAGGGTGCGTTTATAATATTGATTTCGACGCGTACGCGTGACGCTCGGCGCGTGAAACTAGAGTTTTTCCCATGCTCAATGCTTAAGCTCGACCATTTACAATTGTAGAGCAGGTGGGCCAACGCGTGCGTTTTGCTATTTTCAAGCGTCACGCGAATATCTACTGGACATAGATCGGTGAGCGCCAAGCGACGCTCGCACGCTTAGTTGTTGCATGCTGGGATAAAAAAAATGGCGGCATCAACGGATTCCATCGGCGCCGATCGGCGCCACAAGAAAGGAAAACGTGGTGTGCTAAAAGGTTGAATGCTCAAAATAAACGGCCAGATATCTTAATTGCAGTGACCTTGACCCGTATGGCATCGAATCTGGGTGCTACAGAAGGGGGAAGTTGTGAAACAGGATAGTTGGAACGGAGTATCGGTCAGCATTATCTCACGCGCCCTGCCCACGCGTTTGATTTGTAAATGAAACAGCGTTTGCTTTAGCGTGATGATACGACGAGCTGGCCAAGCCGATTGTCCTCGCGCGCTGCTTTGCTCATGAACTGGCGTACGCCTCGAGCGTCGAGCGCCTAGCTCACGCACAAGCGTTTATATTGTAAACGCAGCCTTAGACACTGACGCTATGGCGTCGCGCTACAATGGCTTACAACCTCGACAATTGAATTGATGTGATGTTTGTTGTGATGATTGTTGCCTAACTTGGCGCGACACACTAGCGTGTGTCTAGATCGCATCACTGCCCCCTTTGGCGGCCATATTGTCTAATCTAGCCGCGTATGCTATTTTTCATCCAAGATGCGGCCGGTATTGTAGTAGAACCATGTATCTCCCTAGCGATACAGGAGGTTCCTGCAGTACCAAACTATCTTATATATGTATATATATAAAAAAAAGAAAACGGAGAATTTTGGATTGCGGGAAACTCTCCATTTCCAAACCTATTACAAACTTATAAACGATTTTAAAAACTTTTAGCTGAAAACCGTTTCCTGGAAGCCATTTTAGTCCGCCATAGCAAAGAATCCGTAAGCACAAATCGAATAAATTCTAACGCTCTCTGCTGACCTATCACGCGGTACATTTCCCGCTAAACGTTCCATACCAGCATTAAACTTGAGTTTGAACAACGCTGGTCATTTTTGAGGTCCGATGTATGTTGAAACAGTGAACGACCACATCGTCAACAATACTCCACATCCAACCGACACTTTTAAAATGGACACCGCACCAAGACTGCCAGGCTGCCAGGAGGGAAGTGACGTCATGTGAGCATGCGCATTGACCGTTGTTTGTTGTCTCGGGAACGAGCCGTCGAGCCCAGCCCCACGCAGCAGCGTTGAGTGCCGTGTCCATGATTGATAGTATACAAGTCCATGTTTAAACCGAGGCCTGCTGGTGTAGAAATTGCGTTTATAACCTCCCGAATGCGTGCCGGTTCTCGCACGAGCCGGGATGTTAACGTCTCTTAGCAATGTTTTGATAAAATGCGATTCTGGTGACGTTGAATGAACTGGCCTGGCGCCAGAGCCGGACAGGGTAGGAAAGGGCACCTGTGCCATTTAGCGAAATGATGGCAAAGGGGCGCCTACGTTTTACCTGTAACGCTATAAAGTCTGATTGTGATGGCGCCTATCACCTTAGCTGAGGGGTCTGGGGTGTGTTCTTAACTTCCCACTAATTGTCCGGAGAACAGTCCAAGGATCCTTGGCTTATTTTGACATTCTACTGTCTTTTCTGGCTTCGAAGTACATTCTTCAATACACGCATTATATTTAAGTAATGAATTTTTTATGAACCTTTTGGAGGGTGGGGAGAAGAGGAGTTAGCAAAGGCGTTGAAAAAGCAAGTAAATGGAGGGGGGAAAGACAGAGATGGGGATTTGTGCCTGAAAGGAGATTTCACCAGCAGAAAAGCATTAAGTTTTCTCCCGGGGAGGGGTAAAAAACAAGGCTACCCAAGGGGCGTCAAAAATATGGCAATGACAAGGCGCCAGTGCCATGACAAAATGACACTATGGCCAGTCCCAGTATGCCTGGCGCCGAAAGCAAAACCTGTAACTTATCTCCGGGACGGCCTTGTGAGAAAAGGGAGGAGAATATGTCCTATATGGTTATGTTTATGTTTGTCAGCAACTGCTGCAATGTAATTGGAATGCTACAAAAAGAAACTACAAAAGAAGTGATATCAGAAACAAAACCCACAAGGGTGAAAGAGTCCGCCAAGTTTCAGCCCATCAAAGTAGTGATATCCGAACAAAAATGGCTGCTACCATTAGTAGCCAAGCTAATCCTACCGACTATTACTTTAGACGTGAAATGAAAAACTTGACCACTGTTACGGGTTGTATAGTAATGGTCAGATTTATTTATTTAACTTTTGATCTAATTAATAGTTGGTGGGATTAGCTTGCCAACTTACGTACCAACTTGTTGGCAGCCGTTTTCGTTCTGACATCACTACTTTGATTGGCGGAAACTTGCCGGGTTTTTTCACCCTTGTAGGGTTTGTTTCAGACATTAATACAGCAACGCATGTCAGAAAGGAGCAGTTGGGTGATTTGCAAAATTTCCTCGAGTTTGAAAATGTATGATTGTGTAGAATGTAAATTTTTTACACAAGTTAAATTAAAGGCGAGTTTCTACCAAACGAAACTCTGCAGCATCTAGCGCCATCTAGTCCTATCTAGCGCTTGCTTGCAGCAAACAAATAAATGCACTAAGAAATTTCTATTATCGCAATAAACAAGTCATTCATAGTAGTACAAAACGAACTAGCTACGGAACCCCCTCGAGATAATCTACAAGGCACCACAACTGCACCCCCCTGTGCCCCCTCCTTGAGGCATGACCAACACATTTTTTGCAGATAGTGCTAAAAGAATGAAATTTAGTACACAAGTCATTGTTAAAGCAAACTAGTTCTCCCGCGAAATCCTTTAAGGCCTCTCAGTACTTCCTCCTATTCCCATTCCATGAGGTTGATACCCGAAAAATTCTTGTTGATCGTACTGGATGCATGCATTGTGCCAGTCATTCCTAGCAGCAGAAATTGAACCAGCCGTGGATCCCCATGCAATACCAACACAGCCTCCCCCAGCATCCCCTTCCCCTCCTGCGTACCCCCACGAAGCATCAATGACCAACAAATTCTTGTTGTAATTACTGAAAACATGTATTGTTGCAGTAGAAATCGATCAACATTCGGAACCCCATGAGATACACCCACCACCCTCAGTACTTCCCTGTGTCCTCTCCATGAGGCAAATTATAGTTCCATTTGTACTGCTAAGAATAAATTATGTACCAATTCATGTTATCGCGCAATCAGCACGAATTTTTTTTATCAGTAACCACGGTGAGTGTGGTGGGGGACAGGAAGGGGCCTTAGAGGGATACCTCGAGGGATTCCATCGTTAGCTCGATTTATAAGCTAAGAATTGACTTGTGTATCAAATTTCATGGCTTTTAGCACGATTTTCATGATTAGCCCAAATTTTGGCCTGTAACAGTGGTATTACACCTGGAGATCGAACCAATGAACCGATGCTCAAGTTTTAAGGCTTAAAACATAGGTTTGGCATTTTGAACGCTATTTTAATGTATCTACAATTATTGTTGTTCTTCTTATTCGGGAAATTTTGCTCTCACCTTGAGATCGAACAAAGAACCGATTTTCAATTTTTATAGCTTAAAGTGGCTATCTTACAAGTTATTTTAAGGTGATTACAGTATTCTTTTCTGTGTTATTCTTGCTGAAACAAGAAAAAAAGAATGGATATTAGTATTAAAAAACGCTTAAGTGTATAAATTACGGATGTAAGCCTTAAAAAACTTAAAGCCCTAAAGGAACAGATATTAGAAAAAGACATGTAAGCCATCAGCGTCACAGTGATACGTGTAAAAGAAGCTCCAGCTTGATTTTTGGAACGCTGGAGATTTTTTACACGTATTAATGCGACGCTGATGGCTTCATGTCTTTTTCTAATACCTGTTCCTTTTGGGCTTTAAGTATTTTGAGGCTTATTTTATACGCTTAAGCGTTTTTTAATACTAATTTCTTTGTGCATTCCTTTTTCGTTCTGAGAGGAAGCGCTACAGAGAACTAGAGAACTTTCATTTGGTGTCATCCCGCTTAGGAACCGGAAGGCTTAATTTAACTTAGTATTTTTTTGTTAGGCAATTTCCCCCCCGTAATAAAAGCCTTCCAAAACAACTTTCTTTGTTCGCCACGAAGTGAATATAGTACCTCATTCATCCTAATTTGTATTTTAGATGTCAGTTACTATTTTTGCCGTGGCTTTATGTTTTCTGGCCGCTACGGTGACGTCAGAAGAATGGACTCCTAAAACAGTAGATTTCATCGTAGGTAAGTTGAAAATATTAGGAAAATTGCTGCGTCGTTTTCGTTACCATTCTGTGTACTGATCAATTTGCAGTTTCCATCTAACTTCAAATGTATGCAGACTTATTAACTGCTCTCTGGACAACGGGGAGGGCAAATATTGGCTCGTTATCGTGTCTGTGTCTGTGTTTGTGTTTGTTAGTTTATGTTTTTTAAAATTCTATTTCGAGTGTTTATGTGTGGATTTTATGAGTGTATTTCTAAATTGAGAATTTTATACGTGTTATGTTGCTTACAGTGATGTTTTTTTTTGTGTGTTTGTGGGTTCATGTTTTCGTTCTGTTTCATGT